>JBBYHO010168078.1:0-38082 GCA_038382025.1 Adansonia gregorii | reverse complement strand
TAATTGTTAAGTTAATTATTAAATTGACTAATTTTCACGGACTATTTTAAATTATCATCCTTGAATAATATCCTCCTCTATATAACACTTATATACATATTCAAGGTTACATAGATAATTATGGAATTTTTTTTGTGATGTTCATAAAGTATTCATTTAATGCATGCACTTAAGTTAATATATAAATCAAATTATTTATTCAAAATAAATAATGTTTGTTACACCATATGCTTTAGGGCATATATCGCAGCAGAGAGGATATTAAGAGGTTTATTTTTTGCTAATCCTAAGCTTTTTGAATAGCTAATGGCAACAGGTAAATGTTTTGATTTTACATCTGTGGATATTTACAAAGATTTATGACAAATCAAGTTGAAAAAGAGAAAAAAGAGGTGAAAGTGGATTCAGAAAAAGCATTTTTTTTCGATTTTTGAGGGCCACTAGTGATGGTGACCTACGACAATCAATGAAGGCATTGATGGATTATCACCAAAAGCAAGGAAGGTGAAGAATAATGGCAACCAAAAGACGTAAGTTAAGAAGGGATTTCTTTTTTCTTAACTTTGGGTAAGAAACAGAGGTGACAATTACCATGAGAATTTTTTTAATGCAAACTATGCGAACATTTTATTTTCTGGCTGTTGGATTTGATACAATCTATTATAAACTTTCATTTATCTGACATGCAGATGCTTTTCATGGGAACTTAGGGCAATACATGAGAAAATTACAAAAAGGTTAAAATGAGAACTCATTTATCAATTATATCATGGCAAAACATTTATTAAAAAAGCAAAACTTTAATTTTTAAAAAATAATTTAAATTATATTAAAATCATTTAAAAAATGATTTATCACTAATAATGAGAAATAGTAATCAAATATCATCGTAGTGTCTATAATAGTAATATTGCTAAATATTTTAATGGTAGTATCATTTAAATGTTACAAAATATCTTTGTATTAGTATTAAATATTTTTACTATTTCAAAAGTGTTATTTAAAATATTAAATTAGCTGAATATTCATATTTTATTATTTTTAAATATACTTTTTAATAAAATTAATTAAAATAATTATTTATGGATATAATAATATATTTAAGAAATGTATTGTTTTTCCTTAAATGCAATAAAAATATGTTAAATGCAGAAAAAATTCTTTTAAATGTAATTAGATAATTCTTAATTAGTGTCTATAAGTATTTATTAAGAAGACAAAAAAAGTTATATAATATAATATTTAAATACTAAAAAATATGTTATCAATTTTTTTGTACAAGGAATAATTAGGAATTGGCTAAGGGATATTTGGAATCGAATCCAAGTTTATATATGAACTTTAATGCACTCCTAACCACTAGGCCAAAGGTTGTTAGCAAGTTATCAATGTTTCAAAACTTAATAAAAAGCGAAAAGTATTATAGACTAGATAAAAAATATAAGGTATTTATTATTATTATTATTTTTGGTAAAAACAAAAGGTTATCCAAGCGGGTAGGGTTCTGATAAATGTTTCCATAAGTTAGGTTGGCTAGGTTCAAGCTAAGTTTTAATATGATATTAATACCTTATGCACTTGTAAAAGTCAAGATCTACTCGAAATATATATGGGCCTCAAATTCTACATAGGTTTGTTCATATTTGTCAATAGATATCCTAGACTTATCTAGGTTTAAAATAATATATGTTTTATTTTTTTTGTAGTAGTTTTTTCTATTAAATTTTAAAATAGAATCAAGCTAGGACATATAGTGCGGCTTGTAGACAAGTTTAGATTGTAACATTTAATTTTTTTGATTGGCCTAGATAAAAATTTAAGCCTAAATTTTTGGTTGAATCAAACTTGGGCAAGCATGTAAAGTGTTGATACTATGCCTAGGTTGGACAAGTTGAAAATGTCACTAACACCATAGAGACTTGCCTAAGTTAGCTCGGCTAAGAATGCACGCCTCAAATTTTATTCCAATTTGACCATATTTGTTAATGTCTAAATGGGTAGCCTAGGCCATATAGATTAAGAAAACATGTTATTTTTATTTTATCTTTAGTGATTTATTTTTTTCTTTTGTTAAGTTTTAAAGTATTTTTATATAATTCAAAAATGGGTCGGATTAGATCGCGCCTGAGCCTTGAGTATTAAAGTCATTAAATAGGCTTTATTTTTGGCCCAAGCTTATTTTTTGAGCTTAAACTTTTTTTCCAAGCCCACACAAATATGGATGAGTTTCGAGCTTGGATGTATAGTTCAACTTATGGATAGATCTACATTATAATATTTAGTAGTATTTGATGGGCCAAAATAGGATTTTGAGCCCAAATTTTTGGTTGGATCAAGTTTGAACAAACATGTAAAATATTGCCTAGGTTCAACATGAACCTTGTGTTATAGGTTTAAACTTTAATCTAGCCAATCGTGCGGCCTTAGGCTTAGGATTTGCTTCCTTATATGCCTAAGTTAGCCTATAAACACTCAAAAAGAGAATCTAAATTCCCCAAAGGCACTAAAGCTAAAAGCTTAAAAGATAAAAGCAAAAAAGAAGAACATAAATATAATAGATAAAAATACTTAAATGTATTTCTGAAGTGTTTGATGATACAAATAAGGCTGAGGAGGCATCTATTTATAGTTGAATTCCTTATATATCAATGGTTCAGATTAAATCTAATGGATGGCTAAGATTTACACTTATCTGTAAAATCTAGAATCCTAGATGAATTTAAACTTTAATAACTTTATCTCTATCTAATTTTAAATAAGTTGAAGTATTTGTTTTTAACTGTATCTCCAAGCTTTTAGAAATTGGGCCTTCTAGAACTCTCCAAAGACTGGGCTTATTTTAGTGGACTAAGTTATTCCATGTAACTTGTATCTTTGGGCCTGGGCTAAGTAGCGTGGCCCATGACACTTGCTTGACCTTACAAAATATATATACAATATTTTTATAGTTTTACCATTAAAATAAAAGTTTAAATTTTAGAAAATTTATCCACTAAAATCAATATGTTGGCAACATTGAACATGACACAAGAAAAAATAACTAAAGTAGGATACAAAAGTAGATAAGGGAGGTAAAAATCTTTATAAAATGAATTATTATTGTGTTGAAATTTATATAAACATAAGAAAAGATAAACACAATTATGCTAGGAAAATAACATGAATACTATTAAAATACATGGATTACTAGACCTACATGTGATACGCTTATTCATATAAAAAATTTTTCTTAATAAACTAATATTCTAAATTAGTTCAAGCTTAAAAAATTTATTACCGAATTGGCCAAACATTTAAGCTTGATAAGTAGCTTAATCAACGAATTATTCTAATGCCAACATCTTATTTAATTAATTTTTAACATTTCATCTTATTTTAATGCAATTTTTGTTATTAGAATAGTAAATAATATTTTTTATTCTTAAACCTTATTGTAATTTTCCTAAAGCATGGTTTTGGCTCCTTATCCTAGATGTTCTTAGGTGTTCTCATGGCTGATGTTCTCACAGTAGTCTTCAACAAAACAAAATTAAAGAAAATTTAATTTTTACCAATTAGCTTTATTTAGGAAGCTTGATCTGTGCGCTTACCTAACCTATCTGCAGTTTTTTTAGTTTTATAATTTAATTTAACTTAATTTATTTAATATATTATTTGTTTTTTAAATTATTTAATTGTTTAATTATTTATTTGATTTTTTATCATTTTTATGTGAATATTTATTTATTTTATTGATTATTGCTTTTATCAGTTATTACTTATTCAAGTTATTAATATGTATTTTTCCTTTATTTATTTATAATCATTTTTTTTATTATATATATGGCATTATTGCGGTTGTTTGCTGTAGTTTATGTGTTATATTGTTATTTTTATTGGTTTCATTGACTTAATTGAATAAAAGGTTATATTTGCAGGAATTAATGAAAGGTTCAATTAAGAAAAATGAAGATATAATTAGAACTTGGGAAATCTAAATTTGGATGTCATTACATTGCAAAAAGGATGTGATTTTTGTGAAAAAAATGATGTCTTAGCCAAATTACTTTGGTAAAGTTGAAAGAATTTCACTTCTCAAGGCAGTTTGATTAAGCATCAAAGTTTTCATTCTTGAACTGTGGGTTATTCAAATATCATGCATTGGTTCGATTTAATGTTATATGACAACATTAATTGATTAATGACTTGTAAGTGTGAAAAATTCCATATAAGCAAGAATATTTAAATTGAGAATTAAACACTAAGCTATTTTCTTGGTCTAACTGAGTGAGTAGCATGATAAAGAATGGGTTTTCTAGTCCAGTCTTGTTGACATATTTTCACTAAGGTAGATCTTCTCAAACATGAAGTGCTTTATGTTATGACATTTGGGCCAATGGCATTAATAGTTGGTTATATGGCCTAATGACCCACCAGAAAGTAAAAGGGGAATTGGTTTTACATTATTACTGGTGTTTCATCTTATTAAGAGACTTGTACACCAAGATTAAGGTAGCCAACCAACCGAGCTAAATTATAAGGGGCCATTCTTTTATATATATATTTTATATATACCTATAAAGTATGAGATACAAGTTGCCCTAGTTGCACACCTTCAAAATAACCTTTGTTCTCATATTAGCTTTCAAATAAAATTATGGAGCTATTATGCATTTTTTTCCTGGAAAAAACCTTATTTGTTGCACCTATTATGTATAACCCTGTATGTTGCACCTATTATGTATCTATATGCTTGTTACACAATATTTATCCTTCTTTTATGTTTCTAGGTCTATCAAACCTACTGAGTTTATTTCTTGAGAAGAAAAGAAGAAACACAACCTTTTATTATGACATAAACAAGATCGCCTTGCTAGCACTAGTGAATCCTAAACCTCAAAAAGGTTTTAGTCATGATGTGCCTTTTTTCAAGGTGTGCAACACTTGATTTGCTTGGATGCTGACACATGTGACTTAAAAGGAATTTGTTGGGAATTGTCTTTTAGTTATCCCTTTAATTAGGATTTGAATTATTTATGATAAAATGATAGCAAGGGGAAGGACCATTGGATAAGTCACTCATCCAATCGGTCTTAGATGGCCCCCATGAAATGTTTGAAGACTTGGAGTCACCACTGATCATTTTAGGCTAGGCATGATTAGATGCATATTGAAAATGATATTTTGAGTTATGAAACTCAAAACATTGATATTAAGGTCTGCACCTGAAGAAGGATTAGCACCCTATGATGCATGAAATCAGTACAACTAGCCATGTTTTACATTGTTTTTAATTTCTTTGATTTTGACTTTTCATTAATTTGATATAATCCCTTTTTAAAGCATGAAGTTTTATAAAAATTATAAACCCAAGTTTTAAAGAAAAATTTAAATCCCGTATGCATCCTAAAGATGTAAGGAAATAAAGATTTTTTTATGAAAATGATCTTCGAATTTAATTTTAAAAATTGAATATTTTGTGTCAAACATTGGAGAGATATTGACATGGAACATTACCTTATAATTTTTGAAAGCAATTGGGAAATATGAATGCACAATGGACATCACAAAGGGAAACATGTTAGTAAGGAGAGAAAGAACATAATAATATTGCAAGAAAAATGGACAAAAAAAGCATAATAAAGAGATATGCCCATAATGTATGTCTAGTTACCTTCAATGATTAAGAAGTAACCAGAATGATAATTTTAAGACACGTTTGGACTCGATGGTTATTTGAGGTGTGAAAACAAAAGGTTTAATGTAAAAAAGGGTCTTGATAAGTTTGAAAGAGAGAAAATTTAGAATTTTTGAGTGAAAAAGAAGGTTAAAGTATCCCTTCATAAGATGGGGTTGGAGTATCCCTATTGATGAAGATTTTAGAGATTTTTGACATTTGAATGAAGTTTTTAAAAACGATGTTGGATATCCCCTTGGAATATGGGGTTGGAGTATCCTCAGAGGTAGAAATTTTAGTGATTATGAAGAGTGAAACATTTTGATAAAAAGATTGAATTTTGAATTAAAATCGACAATTAGAATAAAAGACCAAATTAATTAAAAATTAAGGGGCCTTGATCCGAGCTTAAAGGACTTGCATCGTGGTTCCCAATTCCATGGGCAATTAATTGATGCATTTAAGGCTTTTGCATGCCTCAAAAACCATTGCAGAGAAATTAGTCCAATTTTTTCTAAGTCCAAAAAGGAACAAGATCGTGCTATCTTTCTTCTCGAATTTATTTCACGTATATTTAGAGTTCTAGAGGTTGAGTGAGGTACCACTGGAAAGGTGATTGAATGAGGTTTAATGTAAAAATATTCCAAAAATCTTAGAAAATCACTTTTCGAGTGGAAATAATTTTTGAATTTAGGTTTAATGCATCGTTGATAGCATGTGTATGGAAAAAGGTGTAGCAAACTTTGAAAAAAATATCGACTCATATGAAATCTTAAGATCACAAACAATACCTTTTGAAAAGGAAATCTCATGAAATTTTTAAGAAAAATATTTTAAAAATAAAAAAAAATCATCTAGTGGGCCAAAATGGCCAAAACAAAGTGCAAATCACTGATTCTAAGGGTTCCAGATAGCCTTAATTCAAAAAAATCATAAGTCCACCCAAAGGGTAAATGAGATACCTTGGAAAGGTAATTCCATTGGAATTAATCAGATGAATTTTGAGGCTTTTGGAGGGCTCAAAAACTGTTTTGGAGAAATTAGTCCAATTTTTTCTAAGTCTAAAAACAAGGAATAGCATTGCGTTATCTTTCTTTTGGAATTTATTTCGAGTAAATTTAGAGTTCTAGAGGTTAAATAAGGTACCACTAGAAAGGTGATTGAATAAGATTTAATGTAAAAATATTCCAAAAACCTTAGAAAGTGACTTTTTGAGTGGAAATAATTTTTGAATTTAGGTTTAATGCGACGTTGATAGCATGGAAAAAGGTGTAGCAAACTTTGAAAAATATCTTGACCCATATGAAATTTTATATCACAAACAATACCTTTTGAAAATGGAATTTCATAAAATTTTTAAGAAAAATATTTTAAAAATTAAAAAAATCATCTGGTGGGCCAAAATGGCCCAAATAGAATGCAAATCACTGATTCTAAGGGTTCCAGATAACCTTAATTCAAAAAATCATAACTCCACCCAAGGTGCAAATGAGATACCTTGGAAAGGTAATTTAATGCCATTTTAGTGAAAAATATTAGAGAATTCATAAAAAATGGTTTAAGGTTCAAAAATAATTTTTCAATTCATGACTACAGTGTTGACAAGGCAGAAACAAGGGACGTTTTGGTTTTTTTTAGGTTTCTTAGTTCTAAACTTAAGTCATGGACATTTGAAATAGAAAGGAATAGGTGACATGGGCTTCATGAGCTCATTTACATGATCTCAGAGTTTAGGACAATGAACTAGCCCATTGACCATGTTACTAGAAGGTATTAAGCTAAAGATCAAGGCATAAACACTTTATAACAAGTAAGAAGGCTATTTATTTTGTAAACTAGAATTTTTAACTTCATTTAATCATGAATCTAGACATGGAATGCGTGATTTATCCCTAAGATTGGAGGACCAATTTAGTGAAAACATTAAATATTTGTTATTCTTCATTGATTAGAGGTAACATAGGTTTAACTTAGGAGTTTTTATAAAAAATCAAATTTTTGCAACAGACAAGCCAGCATCTTGAGAAAATATTATGAACTAAATGTGATCTATGTGAAGATGAATATGGATAACATATTTAACAAATAAAGATAACATTTTGACATGGAAAAGATGACAAAAATGTAAGGACATGGCAAATGTCATGTATGAAAATGTTAGCTTTTTGAATGACATAAAAAATCATGCCATGAAAAAATGGTGTAAACATGTTTGAACAAGGAAAAACTTGCTAGAATTTTCAGCCAACATAAAATAACATGTTTTTGAGCCAAACCAAGCATGTGAGCGTAGTAGGACATGGTAAAAGAGATAAACATGGCATCAAAATCCTAAATCTTGCATAATTAAGGCCACAAGATGCATGACGTCCTAAGATGGTCATTGTAACATTAAAAAGGTCATTAATAAGATGGAAAACATGAAAAATAAGAAATAAATGGAGCAAGCTAAAGAATATATACCAATAAGCCTTAAACATTAGCCTTAAACATGAAGTCCCTATCTTTGCTATGGATTAGAAATAAAAGGACGACAAAGGTAGCTTTTTGATTATGGAATGGATGGAAAGGAGTTTTGGCAGTGAAAGTGTAGGAAGGGTTCTTAATGGTGGTTTAGGGAAGCTATAGGAATAAAGAGAGTTTTTGGTTTTTTAATGGTTAAAGAGTGTATTGGGGAGAGAGTTCTATTAGTAGTATTTTGGTTGAGTCAAAGTTAGCTTTATATATATATATTTAATGCTCAAAAAAGTCTTTTTATACCAAAGAAAGGGATTTTTTAATCTTCTAATATATAACAGCTCTAGGTACTATACCTAGCTAGTTGGATTTTCATTGGTCACAATAGGTAGAGTAATGGAGTAGAGAGGCTGAAGCAGCTTATAATTGGAGAAAAGCCAAGCATGCCCCCAAACAATTTATGTAGTTCATGCAAATGTCCTAATTTCAAGCCATTTTGGTCCTACAAAATTTGTTAAAACCTAATCATTAGTCTAATTTTATGGCTTAGTATGAATTTTGATAAATTTTAGTGCCAAAAATATGTCTAAATCAAATTTTTAGATCAATGGTGCAAGGGTTGAAAAATGGCATGAACTAGGCAAAATGCCCTTGTGCATCAAATAATAAACTTTGTATCAATACCAGGAAACAATTTTGCCTTGCAGTATTGATATAAAATGGGCTGCACCAATATCAAGAACAAGGATTTCTTCTAGTCTTGAAACTAGAAGGCTTGTATCGATACCAGCTGTATCGATACTCCCATTAATGTCGTGATATATTTTGGCCAAAAATCATGATTTGGGCTTCAAAATAACTTGGTATTGATAACAAAGCCTTCTGTATTTATACCAGGACCATAAGTATTGATACATGGCCTTTTGTATTGATACCAATATTGATTTTTGGGGCTTTGATGATGTGGTAACCATGTCTCAAACCTAGAGGCCATGTATTGATACTTACTCATATAAATATAGATTTTACACATCTTTGCCTTTTGACACCTCACCTTAGCTAGGAATGATGGTTGAATGATCTATGCTTATTGCATAGACCTAATGATGCCCCTAATAGTGACTCTTAATGCCTTAGATAATGGCCTAAACAAAATAGGATGTTTATAGCTGCCTTTCTTTGGTTGTTGCTAATTATCAGAAACAAAGCAAAGACAAATCGACATTATTTTGTCTGAGGTGTGATGATGCCTTTTAAGTGCTTGCAAAAATAAAGATTAAATTATTGTTTCATTGTTATAGGTATAATCTATTAGTGAGAGTTTTGTTGAAAGTTTAAATAAGTTTTTATAGGGTTTGACCTTTTTATTGGGCTTTTAGATTTTTTAAGGTTTAACCCCTTCAAACAGGCACCAACTAATGTGGACTTTGACTTTTTAAATGTCTAGCTTTTTCTAGATAAATTCAACTGATGCTAAACTCATTATGGATAGACTACATTGGTGCTAACTTTTTATAAACAAACTTGATCTTTTTGTGGACGGACTAGTTTGGTGCCCAGCTCTTTGTGGGCAAACTTAATTGGTGCCCAACTTTTTATGAAGAGACTCAATTGGTGCCTACTTTTTTATGCACAGACTCGATTATTGCCTAGCTTTTTGTAGATGGACTCCGTTGGTATTGACTCTTTATGGATGGACTCGATTGATGCCTAACTCTTTATGGATAGACTTCAACTAGTGCCTAGCTCTTTGTGGATGGACTTGACTAGTGCATAGCTTTTCATGCATGGACTTGACATGTGTCCACCTCTTATGTATAAACTCGATTGGTGCCTAGATATTTATGGACAGACTCGATTGGTGTCCAACTTTTTGTAAATGGACTCGATTGCTGCCTAACTTTTTATAGATGGTCTTGATTGGTGCCAAACTCTTTGTGGACTGATAGGTACCTAGTTCTTTGTGAACAGACTTAACTGGTGCCCATCTCTATGTGGATAGACTCGACATGTGTCCATCTCTTTATGGATAGACTCAATTAGTGCCTAACTCTTTATGGATAGACTTTATTGGTGCCTAGCTCTTTGTGGACAAACTCCACTGGTGCCCAACTCATTATGGATGGACTAGATTGATGCCTAGCTCTTTATGGATGGACTCAATTGGTGCCCAACTCGTTATAGATTGACTCGATTCACGTATAGTTTTTTATGGACAAACTCAAATAGATTCATTTGGTGCTTAGCTTTTTGTTGATAGACTCAGTTGGTGCTTACCTATTTATGGACAAGTAGGGATGTCGTTGAACTCTTCATGGACTAAGAGGATATTCATCTAGCTTTGTAGAGACTAAAGGAGATATAGGCATTCAAATTTTTATGTATTAAAGGATAGCCATCCAGATCTTTATGGATTGAAGGGATATGAGTTTAGATATGTTGTCTAGATTTTTTTTAATTTACCAGCTCACAAGGTGAGGCATTCTTGATTGGAGCCCTTCAAAGCTTTACAGAAATAATAATCTATACTTGGGACTCTTTGCTCGTTTGACTTTTGGATTCAAGAGTTTATACTTGAAAGATGTTCATTGTGTATAAATAGTGCATCAGCATGCAAATGCATGCTTAAATGATGGAACATGATGATATAAAAGCCTAATCCAAAATTTGTTATGGCATTTTAAGTTACTTGCTTATCTAAGAGTCTAGGTGGGTGTCTTTTTATCATCCTAGGATTTACCAATCTTGTTTTTGATATTTAAAGTCTCTTTAAGGCTCAATGTTGTTTTTGGAAGGTACGAATTGCACGTAATAGTGAAGAAAGGTCCTAAAGCTGGGTTAAATTATATTTGGGTTTTTTTGACTAGGTTTGCTCATAAATTCAATTGACTTATTTTTTGGTTTGACTAAAGGGATTCTTCTAGTAGTTTGGGTTAACTAACTTGAATTTTTAGGGTGCTACTAATAAAAAGTGAAAAAAAGATTTGTAATTCTACCTTTCAGGTGAGGTTTGCTAGGGAAAAGGTTTCAAACATGTTTTCAAAATGGGGAAGTCAAGAGCAAGACTCACTATGGTTCCAAGGTTCATTTTTGATCATCAGACCTGAAACAAAGTTCTTGTAAAGTTTGCATCTTTTTGAAATAATACTAGTGTTGCCATTTACCCCTTTTCTTTTGTCTCTAAAATATCCAAAATGGACACACATGACTTAAAAGATATATATGGTGTTCGGTCAGAGCCTTTAAGTTATCCCTTGCAAGGATTTGAATGAGGCATAGTAATATAAAAGAGAAAGACCATCGGGTAAATCGCTTATCCAATGAGTCTCAAAGGCTATCGTAAAGTGGCCATAAATTTAGAGTCGCCATTAATCATTTTAGGCTAGGCATGATCGGATGCCTATTGACAACAATGTTTAGAGTTGGCAAACTCAAACTATTGATTTCAAGATCTACAAGGTCCAAAGATTCATTGGTTGGGTCTAGAATTTGGTTACGCGTGGGGAAAGATTAGCACCCCATGAAACTTAATATCAGTACCCACTAACTATATCTTACATTGGGTTCATATTTACTTGGTTCCATTTAGACATTATTTAGAGATAATCCTTTTTGGTGCATGACCTTTTATGGACATTGTAAATTCAAGTTTTGATAGAAAATTTTATATCACCTATGCACTGTGGAAATATAAGAAGCATAGAGATTTTTTATGAAAATAATTTTTGGATTAAATTTTAAAAATTTAGATATTCTGTATTAAGCACTAGAGAGATGCCAATACAGAACATTGCTTTGTAATTTTTTTTTGAAAACAAATTTTAAATATGGAAGCATGGTAGCCACTAAAAAGAAATGTATTAGTAAGATGAAAAAGAAAATAATAATTTCACAAACAAGCAATCATAAAAAAAAGCACATAAAAAGGGGGGACTATCAAAATGTATCTTATAATTATCTTTGATTTTTGAAGAATAACCAGGATGACAATTTGGAGATGTGTTTGCATTCAATGGTAATTTGAGAGATGGAAAAACGTTTTAATCGAAACAATCTGAGGTATCCAAAAAAGAGAATTTTTGGATTTTAAGGTAAAAGCGGGTTTGGAATATTTCCTCAAAGAGGTGAGGTTGGAGTGTCCTTAAAGATAAAGATTTTGATATTTTAAGAAAACAATTAGGAATCCCAAATATATCTGAAAGAGAAAATTTGAGTTCTAGATGGAAAATAGGGTTAAAGTATCCCTTCGAAGCGGTATTAGTGTATCCCTAAGAATGAAAGTTTTTGATGAATTAAGAAAGTAATTGGGAATCTCAAATAAATCTAAAAGAGAAAATTTAAGTTTTTGGAGGGAAATAGGGTTAGAGTATCCCCTCATAGTGGTGGGGTTGGAGTATCCCTAAAGATAAAAATTTTTGATGTTTTGAAAGGAAATGATATTTTAAAGAAAATGTATTTTAAAAATAATGAATTGATGATTTAAATAAAATAATTTTGTCTTAAGCCTTGATTCGGGCCTAAAGGGCTTGTGTTGTAAGGGAGCCAATCAAATACGTTTCGAGAAGTTCAAACATCTCCATGATGGCAATTTGGGAAACTGTTTAATTTTAATTCTAGAGAAAATAGGGACAACATCGTGTTATCTTCCTTCCTAAATTTATTTTGAGTTCATCTAGAGGCTTTAGAGGATAAGAAGGTACTGTTAGAAAGGTAACTTGATCAGGACTAATATAAAAATATTTTAAAAATCCTAGAAAATCACCTTTTAGGGAAATTAATTTTTAGAGTTAGGCCTATTTCAACACTGGCAGCATGTACAAGGCAAAGGGCGTGATGGATTTTGAAAAATTATTCCAGGCTCATCCATAGTTGTTAAATCATAAATAAAACCTTTCTGAAAAGAGAATTAAGTGAAAATTCTGGGAAATATATTTAAATATTATAGCAAAATCATCAAATAGGCAAAAATGGACTAAAAAGAATGCAATGTGCTAGTCCTAGGGGTTTTGAAAAGCAAAAGTTTAAAAAATTATAACTCTATTCTAATGATCCTAAGGCAAATAAGACACTGTTGGAAAAGTATTTTGATGCCCTTTTAGGAAAAATATTAGAAAATTATAGAAAAATCATTTATATTTTGAGAATAATTTTTCAAGCTTAGACTATAGTGCCACCAAAGTAAAAACAGGGGATCCACAACACAATGAAAAGAATGAAACATGCATCTTGACTTCATTCTACAATCCCAAAGTAGTTTGGGATGATGAAACAACTCATTGGGACAATAAACTCAATATCAAGGCTTAATATATATTTTTTATCAACTAAAAGGACATTTGTTTGGAAAATAATACTTTTAAACTTATTTGACCATGAATCTAGATCTAAAATGCCTAATTTATCCCTAAGATTGAAATATCAATTTTATGAAAACATTAAATCCATGCTATTCTTCATCCACTAAATACAGTGTGAACCTAACTTGGGGATTTCTTTTTGAAAATTAGATTTTTAGCAAACAAGCAATCATCTTGATAGGATGTCATGAACAAAATACAACATACACAAAGATGAAAAAGGATGACACATGCAAACATAGAAAGATGATGTTTTGACATAGAAAAGATGACAGAAAATACAAGAAGGTGACAAATAAGATGCATGGAAATGATAACTCCATGAATGACATAAAAAAGCTTGTTGTGGAAGATGACATAAAATATTTAAGCAAAAAAAAGCATGCTGGATTTAAAAATAGTATTATTGTGAAATAAGACTCCTTAAAATGGAAAAAAATGCATGAACATACTCAATGCATGTTAGAAAGAACATTTAAACATGTGTTAAACATGTGAAAATAGATGAAAATGTTTGCCTAGTGCGGTGTCACCTAATAGTAGCTAGCGACACAACACTCAATAGTTGTCCCTACTTTTATGTTTTTATTTTTGATTCTTTTTTCTTTTGATTACGTCCTGTGATGCCAAAAATTAGTCCAGACAAAATAAGGTGTCTATAGCTACCTTTTTTTGGTTGTTGTTAAGCATCAAGAACAAGATAAAGGTAGATAGACACCATTTTGTTTAAGTAGGATGAGGATTCTATGTGCCTATAAAAAAAATAAAGATCTAGTTAGTCTTGTGTTAAGATTAGCCAAGTATATTATCAATGATCCCAACTGATAAGAGAATTTTAATGACTTTTATAAGGTTTGACCTTCTTACTATGTTTGTCATTTTTTATGTGTAACCCTTAGATAGGCGTCAGCTAGTGTGGACTTTGACTCGATAGGCATCTAGTTCTTTATAGACTAAGGTAGGTAAGCATCTTGTGTTTTGAGGATAGACTTGATAGATGCCCAACTCATTATAGACTGAGGTAGTGTAAACGTCCTGCTCTTTAAAGACTGAGGCAAGTAGGCATTCTATTCTTTGAAGATACGATAGGTACGTGTCTTGCTCTTTGAGGGCTAAGGTAGGTAAGTATCCTGCTTTTTAAGGATGAGACAGTTAGGCATCTTGCTTTTTAAGGACTGAGGTGGGTAGGCATCTTAGTCTTTGAGGACTGAGGTAGGTAAACATCTTACTCTTTAATGATTAGGTTAGGTAAGTGTCCTACTTTTTTAGTACTAAGCATCCTGCTCATTAAGGACTGAGGTAGGTAAACGTCCTACTCTTTAAGGATTAAAGTGTCCCACTCTTTGAGAACTGAGGTAGGTAAGCATCCTGCTTTTTTAAGAATAAAGGGAAAATAGGCATCCTGCTCTTTAAAGACTAAAAAAGAAAAAGACATCTTGCTCTTTGATGACTAAAAAGGAAAAAGGCATCCTGGTCTTTGAATACTGAAAAAAAAAAGGCATCTTGCTCTTTGAAGATTAGAAAGCAAAAAGGCATCTTGGTCTTTGAGGATTAAAAAAGAAAAAATACGTCTTACTATTTAAAGACTAAAGGGGAAAAGTGCATCTTGCTCTTTAAGGACTAAAAATTAAAAAAAAAACATCTTACTCTTTAAGGACTAAAAAGATATAAGTTTAGGTATATTTCTTAAATAGCTTTTTCCATTTGTATATTTATAAGATGAGGGATTTTTGTTTGGAACTTTTCATGGCTTTCTGAAAGCAAGAATTCATATATGAAGTTTTACTTAATTTTGACTTTTAAAAGTAATAGTTTATACCTGAAGAATGTTGTTATTGTATGAATGATGCATAAGGATGCAAATGCATACTTAAATGCTACAGAAGTGATGATTTTTAAAATCTAATCAATCATGTTTTTTGGCTTTTTTAATCACTGATCTTCCATGAGTTTGATAGGTGGCTTTTAGCCCCGAGTTTATCAATCTCGCACTATATTTTTAGAGACTTTGAATGTTATGACCATTTTTTAGAAGGTAGGAGAGGTTCTGATTATGAAAGACCGACCTGAGGTTAGATGGCTCATGTTGAGGGACTTTTATTGCATTAAGTTTGGTGAGTATGAAGGATTCTTTTTTGCCAATTATGATTTAAAAGGTGTCTTTGGTGGTCTGGGTGGAATGTTTTGAACTCTGATTGTTAGAATGATAGTTTTAAAAGAACATTGGTCCCCTGCCTTTAGGCTTAGGTTTATTGGGGAGAGGTTTTGAGCATGTTTTTAGGGCATAAGTTTTATCTTTCCAAGTAATGTTAGGAAATCTTGTTATCAGTTCCATTCATTTATTAAGCATTATCAATTAATTGATAAACATGATTCAAAAGGAGATATAGGAGTTACAAAAGAACCATGTAAGAAATCCTATGATATATTTCATTTAAAAGAAGAAAGGTACAAGTTATGACAAATTATGGGATCACAGAAGACTTTTAAGATGCAAAAGAGTTCAGAGAGGTTTTTCTAGCACGTAGCCTTTGATGCAGATGACATGAGTTTTTCACTGAGTGTTTTTGGAGATTATTCTCAAGTTGTTAATCCTTTCAGTGTTGGCCGACTCATAAGAAGATTTTTCAGATTGTCTTATAGTGGCTTAGAGGCCTTAAGGTTAGGTAGTTTCCATTTTTCAAATGTATGTACAAATGAGATTCAACAAAATAGGCGGGCATAGAATGGGAAAATTAGGTTATGATTTAGTGTTTTGATCAGGGTTGTAAGTGTAGGTTAAATTGATGCTAGTCTAGGCTGGTGATAATATGTGCTTGATTTGGTTTGGGTAAATAAGAGTCTAATCACTTAAGATGCCCTTTTAGGTTTTCAACTTAAGCCGGCTTATTTTCTCTTAATACATTTTTGGGTTTTTATCTGAGGTTTTTTTTTCTTTCTTTTATGTTTTTTTGTTTTGTTTTTTAAGTAATGGAAATAGAATGAGGATAGGATGCCCTTTGGGTTTTTAGGCATAATATTTCTTGACGTAATAAGAATTTGTAAGGTTAGGTAAGTTGCTTTCATCTATCTCATTTAAGATCAGGGCTCCTTAAAAAAATATGCACTTTATCATGTATAGCTCCTCCAAATTTGGAGTTCATTTTCCTCAAGCATCTTTTTGGATCGAGAGAATTTATTTGAGCACTAAGTCATCTTTTTGGAACTAAGGAGGATGTACCTTTTTATCTTAGGTTCTCATCATGCATTTTTTACATATTTGCCCATGACTTATGGCTTTTATTCTTTTCTTTTCAATAAGATTAAGCTGTCATATTAGTTCTTGACCTGTTTCATTTTTTGAAGTTGTGATTCCCTCAGGACTTTGAGTAAGGCGATTTTAACCTCGATAGGTAGGACGACCTCCATGCCGTAGACTAAAGAGAAAGGGGTAGCACTTATTCGTATTACCATGCCACAGGCATGTAATGCAACAAGTAACTAATCATGCGAATCCTTATATGTCTCAACCCTCTTTTCAGCTATCTTGTTGATATTCTTATTGGCCGCTTTAACTACCCCATTCATTTTTGAATGATATAGGATGAAAGTTTGATGCTGGATCTTAAATTGAGAGCAGAGAACTTGCATTATTTTGTATTTTAGGTTGCATGCATTATCAGTAATAATCTAATTAGGAAAGCCATATCTATCAATAATATCCTATTTCTCAAATTTGCATACAACAGATTTGGTAACATTAGCATATGAAGCTACTTCCACCTACCTGGTGAAATAATCAATAGTGACCATAATGAAACTGTGCTTGTTACAAGCCTTAGGGGTAATCGATCCAATCATGTACATTCTCCACATAAAAAAGGCCATGAAGTTGTCGTAACATATAGAGTGTCACTGGGACATGGATTTTGTCTGCATAGATTTGGCATTTATGGCACTTTTGAGCATAGCTAATGCAGTCATTTTGAAGAGTCAACTAATAATAGCTCGATCACTTAACTTGTTTAACCATTTGATGTTCGTTAGCATGAGTACTAAAGATTCCTTCATGGACTTCTTTGAGAATTCTTTTTGCTTCAAAGGTATCCATGAACTGAGGTAGTACCTGATCTTAACTTTTCTTTTACAAAATTTTACCATCCAAAATAAAGCTTACAGCTATCCTTCGGATGGTTTTCTTGTTAATTTACGTAACACATTTAGCGTATTGCTGATTTTTAATGTATTGAAGGACACCATGATATCATGGTAGGCTATCCTTCTCTTCTTTCACATTTTGACAATATGGTAGATTTATATTAGATGCTTATCTGAATAGAAACAACATCTAATTCTCGATTGACTTTGAACATGGTTGATAAGGTGGCTAAGGCATTAGTCATTTAGTTCTGTTCTAAGGTAAATGTTGAAAGCAAACATAATCAAACTCTTTTCCAAGTTTCGAGATTAGACGCCCATAGTGAATCAGTTTAGCATTATATGTTTGCCATTCTCCTTTTAAGTCATAGATGATAAGGGTTCAATCTCTAAATACTTGTAGTGCCTAGATGCCTCTTTCAATGGCTGCTTAAAGTCCCATGATGCAGGCCTCATATTCAGTTATATTGTTAGTGTAGTTAAAGTTTAGTGTTACGATGAAATAATAGTGGTTTCCATCAGGCGAAATAAAAATTATGCTGATTCCATGCCCGAACGCATTGGAAGCTCCATCAAAGTACATTTTCCAAGATGAACTACACTTGATAGTGTTTTTTTGCCTTGGATATGTGCATTAAGTCATCGTCAGGAAATTCAAAGTCTAAAAGCTAATAGTCATCCATTGCTCGGCTTGCCAAAAAGTCTGCTATGATAGCTTTCTCGTTCACATACACAATGTCATACTCAAATAGCAAGACTTGCCATTTAGGTAATCTCTTTGGCAAAGTAGGAGCTTCACACAAATACTTGATGGGATCGAGTTTGGCAATTAGCCATATAGTGTGGTATAGCATATATTGCCTTAACCTCCAGGCTGTCCAATCTAGAACACAACATAGCTTCTCTACTATTGAATACTTATTTCTGTATTCTATGAATTTCTTGTCAAGTAGTACAAAACCTATTCCTTTTTACTCGACTCATCATGTTGACCTAATACATAGCCAATCAACTCGTCAAAAACTAATAAGTACAAGATTAAAAGTTGAACTGGCACTAGTGGTACAAGTATTGGAGGGTTTAAAAGGTAATATTTGACTTTATTGAAGGCTTTTTTGCATTTCTCATTCTATTACCTAGGATTTTGTTTTCAAAGCAGTCAAAAGATTGGATCGCATTTATCGGTCAACTAAGATACAAATTAAGCTATGTAATTTAACCTTCCTAAGAAACTTCTCACTTTTTTCAAGTTCAAAGTGGTGACAAATTCTTAATGTCTATGACCTTGTCATGATCGATTTTTATTCTTTTTTTGCTCATAATGAAGCCTAATAGTTTGCTAGATGTGAGGCCAAATATGTATTTTGTGAGATTTAACTTGAACTAGTATTTGCAAAGTCATTTAAAGAGTTTCTGCAAGTTGGTCACATTTTCACTCTCTTCTAGCGATTCAACAATCATAGTATCCATTTTGACCTCGATTTCTTTATTTATGAGATCATGGGGTAATGTTACCATCACTTTTGGTAGGTTGCCCCAGAGTTCTTAAGCTCGAAAGGCATCATTTTATAGTAAAAAATGCCCTATATAGTCATGAAAATGGTCTTCTCCATGTCTTCAACTGTTGTTTTGATTTGATTTTAACCCAAAAATCTATCCATGAAGTAAAAGAGTGCATTTTTGGTAGATCGTCAACTAGTGTATCAATATAAGGTAAAAAAATCTCTTGGGCTGGCTTAGTTTAGATCCCTATAATCTACACATATACGCGCTTTGCTATCTTTTAATAATTGAGACTATATTGGTTACCCATTTAGGGTATTTGGTTACTTTTAGAAATCCTACATCAAATTATTTCTTTAACTTTTTTTTTATCTTTAGAAGCATTTTAGGTTTCATCTTTCTAATTTTTTCTGTATAGGCTCACATTTAGGTTTGAGGGGAAGTTTATGGACCATAGTGCTAGTGTCTAATCTGGGCATGTATTGGTAGGACCAAGCAAACTCATCTTTATATTCTTGGAGGAGACTTATTAGTTTGACCTCGTATTGGTGGTTTTATAGAGGTTTCAATTTTGACTTCTTTCTAGTCTGCTTTTGTTCTAAGGTTTATGATTTTAGTAGGTTCTTCATGAGGCAATATTTGTTTTTCTTCTTGTTCAATTAGCCTCAGCAAGTCTAAAGATACAGATTTTCATTAGATTTCTCTTTTGCCAGGATTTCATCGGTGTAGATTTTTCCCAAAATCAATATCCAGAGTCTTAACATGAATATTCATGTCACCTTTATTCGAGTACTTGAAAGTATAAAAGACAATAAGGTGGAAAAATTTGTATCGAAAGATCAAATGGTTGTAAGAACTTTGAAAATGAACACAAAAGATGAAATACATAATGTTTAGCTACTTTCATTAATAATAATTACTAAAAGGATGCCCATATAAAGGATCTTAGGATGCTTCTTCAATAGAAGCATGTTGGTTTAGTTCACAGTATTACTTTGAAATAGACTTGAATAGTACAAGAGTCTCAGTTTTAGTCCAAACATTTAGAACAAATCCTCAAGTGCACAGGCCAGTTTCTTAATTTATCACTAACATCTCTAGCTTATCAATTACATTGATAGAGAGATCCCCAAATGCCTTATTCAGTATGAGCCTGATATTAATGGAACCGATATTTGCATGTCCTCCTAGATGAAACTTTTTCAAAGCAGTAGAAACAACACTGGTTCATATCCCATGTCTTCTCTTAATAGACGGTCTATCTTTTTTGTGCGATTCTTTTAAACTTGTTTTCTTTTTGTTATGCACTGGGCTCAAATCTTAACCTTTTTTTTGTCAATCTGGTTGATGACTTTAAAGCTCTAGTAATCCCATAGAGATGTTTTCTGAGTCTCTTTCCAGCCCAAGCACCTTTGAGAACAGTTAACTTTAGAACCATATGAGTGTTCTTCGATAGATAAGGCTTAAGCATTGGCAACCCTTCTTTGATGTAGTCGCATTGACAAACTCAAAGGATTACGATGAAGATTTTGGGACATCATCATCTAGTTTGATACACAGGACATCAGTGGGGATAGTAACGATGATTTTTTTCTGCTCCAATACTGATGACTTTATTTTCAATTATGAATTTCAACTTTAATGTAACAATGACACACTACCCCCTAGAGTGAATCTAATGCTTTTCTAACAAACAATCATATGATAAAGCAATATCCATCACATGAAAGTCTATCTTATATATGCATAAGCCAATTTGGAGTGGAATAGTGATGTTTCCCATAATGTTTCAACAAGTTTCATTGAATGCTCGCACCACCGTGCAACTATTTTGGATATGAAATGCGTTAATAGAAAGATTGTTCAAGTGTAATATAGGCATTACATTTAGAGCTGACTTGTTATCAATAAGCACCTGGGGTAATGTGCTGTCTTTGTAGTATGTTGCGATTTGAAGGGCTTTGTAATTTCCCCTTCTTCCAAGAGGGATTTCATCATCACTAAAAGATATATGGTTGTTAGCAGTTATGTTGCTTACTAGGTGATCCAACTGGCCTATTAGGATATTTGGGGGAACATATGTCTTATACAAGACCTTGAGAAGAGCATTCCTGTGAGCTTCAAAATTTAATAGTAGCAATAGCATAGATATCTTGGTAGGATACTTGTTCAACCAATCGATGATGCTATATTCACTGTGCTTGATGAACTTAAAGAATTTCATAGATTCTTTATCACTCACTGGCACTTTGATAGCTATTGGATCTAAGTATTTGATTATAGACTTTAGTGCTTGAGGAACAGGGTGCTATTCTCTTGCTGAGTTTATTCTCTCAAAGCTAACAAGGCATAACATCTGCCACTCCAAGTTAGGTGGCTTACCTTTGAAGGTCACATTCATTGCTTGCTAACTAGAGTCTCCAATGATTAAGGTTTTGCTTTCATATTTCTAAAAAAACTAGCTCGTAATCCTTATAAGGGAAAGAAAACAAAAGTCAAATAATTATCTTCAACTTAGGCTAAATAAGGGCAACCTAGGTAATCGATCGGTTGTCAAATAAGACCAATAGCTTTCCAATGTTATAAGAAAGATAATTCCCCTTTTTTTTTGCAGTGTTGATAGATGGTGTTGTGTTTACAGACTCGGTAGTGAGGCTTGCTTTTCATCATAGAATTTTATGCTACCCTCATTCATTATCCTTTAAACCATAACATGATACTCTTTGCATGTTTGAAGAGTATGGCCATAGATAGTATGGAAATCACATAAATCGTCGACTTTTTTTATCTTTTTGACCCAATTCCGTAGTTTGACCTATAGTAAGATTTTTGAAGACAAAGTAATTAGTGTTTTGACCTTATTTATGTTTTCTATGACCTCACAGTCTTCTTCAACAGCTACTTACTTTTCATCTAATTCAATATAAGTCTGGGATGAACTAGCTCCAATACTAGATTTTGGTTGTTGTTTGGCTTCAATGTTTCTTTTTCCTTTAAAATCTTTCCCTTTCTTGAGCCCTTCTTCATAGTTTCATCGATCATTCTAGACAACACAACTACATCTGCAAAACTCCTTGAGGTTATTTTCACTGCCTTTTATAACAAAGCTTTTATAACATGTCGATGAATCTAATTATCATTTTTTTATCAATAAAAGATGAATTTAGGTAGCTTCTTCCATCCAGCTTAAGGCATACTGCTTAAAGCTTTTATTGGCTATTTTTTGCACGCTCATGAAAGAGAAATACTTTGAAACTCAATCGATGGTAGATTTTTCCTCATCTATGGTATTCATGCATTCACCCCATTCTTTGTATAACTCGATTTTAGATCGTTCCACCATCTCTTGGATTATTTTTGAGGAAAAATGGATAGTATCGAAGAATATGTTCTTGATTGTAGTAACAGTAGAATGGTTTAGTGGTCTTTGTGTTTTGGTTTTTAACATCTGACACTATTCCAGCTTTCATAAAGGCTTGTTAAACTATACTTATTAGGGTTTCGACTTCTTTAATGCTTTTTTTACCTAACGTCTTTTTCATTTGATCATCGCATTTACTCTTGGCTCCGTATGGTTAGGATTGGCTCTGACATTTTGTTTAGGCCCTTGCTTGACTTTGATGACATTTTTTCCTAGTAGACCCTGTACATTTCTCTTAAATAAAGTGCAATTCTCAATAGAATGGCCTTGTGCCCCGACGTGGTACTCACAATAAGCATTTTTATCTTACCATTTAGGGTTTAGAGGGGATCTTAGGTTTATGAATATTGGGGTCACTAGTTGACTTACCAATAGACAAAAGTAAATCTCTTTATAAAAATAAGAAAGTGGCTTACAATATTCCCTTTCTTGGGGTGCTTATTGATTATTTGGAGTTCTTGCATTAGTTAAGTTACAAAATTGTCCTCTTTAGGCTATATTTGGAATAAGATTCAGCTCAAAGCTTATTGTCAAAACAATCCCAACAGAATAGACTGGTTATGGCATCAATGAGTAGGGCTTAAAACTTGGATACAACATGCTTAAAAAGTACATACTTGTGCCAGATATGGATTCCAATTGAACCAGGTATGACTTTCACTAATAGCATCCCCCTCATTCTTTTTACCCTTTGTTATTGACTTTTTGATCAACCCGGATGATTTTTCAATGGATATCTTGCCTTTTTTGATGTAATTGATCATTTTGCCCAATATGACCATATTGGTAAAATTTTTCATGGCATTTCCCACAACCTTTCTAGTAGGGAGCTCAGAAAGTGCTAATAAATGTGATTGTCATCTCTTTCTCAGTTAAAAGAGTGTGAACTTAAGTTGCTTCTTCTCTCCACCTTTGAGCATTTTGTCAGAAGCTTTCAGAGGCCTTTTTTCCATGTTCTTAAAGAGAGACGATCTAGGACCCAAAATCTCTTTATGTCGATTAAGGAATGCGTGAGCCAAATCTACCCATGTTTGAGTTCTTATAGGATCAAGCCCTATATACCACCAGATAGTTCCCCTAGCTAGACTATCTTGAAAGTAGTGAATTAGTAGCTTTTCATTCTTCTCATACCCAGCCATCTTATGATACATGCGAAGATAGGTAGTAAGGTCTGTACTCTTATTATACTTTTTAAAATTTGGCATTTTGAATTTAAGTGGGATAATAAGACTGAAAACTAGTCTTAAAGATTTTACATCTACAATCCTAAATTTGTTGCTTCTTTTGATAGCTAAAAAGTGTTTTTCTAGTGACTGATACCTATTTAAGCTTTCATCATCGAGATCTAGAACTATTGGCCTTGCAAGTGAAGCTAAAATCCTTAGACCAATTCAAGGTTAATGTAAATGAATAGCTAAGTTGATGGGATATTTGCTGCTAGAGGATACTGTCCATTCAATGCCTCTTCCTAAGCATTGGTGGCTTCAGTACCACTATTCAGGTTGCTCTTAGGATTAGTTGGTTCTTTTTCTACATTGGCCATGCTTATTTACCCTTTTTCCTTTAAAACCTTAGACAATAGCTTAGTCAATTCCATAGTCTTAGCTTATACTTCTTCATCCTTATAGAGTTATTGCTCTTAAGGCTTTCTATAAATGAGTTTAAGTCTCTCGATGTAGGTTTGGTTCATTATTTTTTGATGATTGTAAGTGTTATATCAATGATGAACTATAGGTTGCATTCTTTAAAGCACCTTTGCTTTGTTTTATTATCAGATCAGACTTTTATTATATGTCATGAGCATGTTTAATGAGATGAAGATGGGTATGAAATTAGATAACATAAATACATGAAGTAGTGAAAGAATTAGATTAGTCATGTGAATGCAAATGGGATAATCAGACTTAGGGAATAGTTTGATTAATAGCATATTTCATTAAAGCAATAAAATATCTTGATTACACTTGATTACATTTGAAAATGCCTAGGATGGTTACATTGCTTCATCACATGTTATAAGAAATACAATAATTCTTGTTCATGAACTTCGACAAGCAAAATGTCACATGTCAAGGATTGAGCCACGTCTATCTTGTTTCTAGCCTCTAATTGGGCTACATAAATCTATTTAGTTAGATTACAATGATGGTCCTAATAATTTTTACGTGCTTGATCAACCACTTGTAGCTATTCCTGTTTTCGCTATTTGAAGGCTCTTTCTAGTTTATCGGCTTAGTCTTGGTGAGCTTGAAGAGAATGCTCTAAATCTTGAATTTTGAGTGTCAAAGTCTCATTCTCAGCTGATTTGCTTTCAAATCCTTGTCTCAGGCTTATAGTCACCCATTCCTCTTTTGGTAAGTTGATGCAAGAGTATAGGTTTTAATAAGTTTCTCCCTATTAACCCTAGTCATTTCTTTCCATCGATATAGTTCCTTATCAAGTGTAGTAATTTCTGCCTTACACTCAACTGATGACTTACCAAAGTGCTGAGACTTATTTGTTTGCTTTTCTAAGGGCCACATAATTTTTCCTCAAACTCTCAAGATCCTCCTTAAAGTGGTTTTCCTCTTTGACAGCCCAGCTTATCTCGCCATTTTGGAGATAAAGGTCTATTTTCAATTTACGCTTCTCTTACTTTGAGGGGGTGATTTCTTTGGTGAAGGTTGCCTTTTCTTATTCAAACTCTCACTTGAGTAATTCAATCTCAGAGGAAAATTCATCAACTGGTATTTATGATGTTCCAACACTAGATTGGGGAAAGGTGTCATTGATGTGATGGATCCTCCACTCATCGTATCTCGAGGTCATACTATTCCCTCTCCAATACCTTTGTATACAATAGGTTTGTCTCCAAGCATGGAAAGCTAGCTAAACTTTTGACTTGTAATTAGATTCACCATAATCAAATTCCTATGCTTTAGGTCTTGGGCGAAAGGAATGAATTATCAACACTAAAATTTTCGTAGACTAGGATAGGTGCGTAACTAGTGTTTCCTCGTAATCTTATGAGCGACACACAACTATAATCTCCATATCGATATATGATTGTTTATGGTGCAAACCAATGGGTCTTCTATGTTATCTCTTCTCCACTGAGGTTTTATAATTCCTAAATCTGTTGTTCTTTAGAATTATCTTGGGGCCATTCTTCTCAAAGACTTGGAGTTAGGGTTGAAATTAAGTAAGAAGTTGTATGACATCCTCTTTTCTTCAATACAAATGTGATTGACAAGCTAGATGTGGAAAAGCAGTGGTGTGTATCTGATGAATCAACCCGTACCTATTTTTTTAAAAAAATTGAAAGCTCGAATACTTTAAGCAATAATGGTTGGTGTAGGATTAATGTTACAGCATAATTAGGAAAAGAGATCTACTACCGTAGCTTTAACATAGCCTAACATTTTCAAAATATGACTGGACCATATATCGCCAAAGTATAGATATCTTGAACTTTTCGAATATAAATAATATTTGACATTGCTTTTTTCAAATTGGCCCATGAAATGCACTCACTATTCCCTTTCTTCTTGATATGACTTTCGATCTAGGATTTTATTTCCTCAAGGATCTATGCTAATCTTTTCTGAAAAGTTGGAAGGTGTAAAGCCTTATAGTATATTCTATCAGTCTTAGCCCTCTTGATATTGAGTAACACAATGTATTCGTCAACTATGGAGACTATATCTTCACGATTGAAAGTAAAACATTGATATGTTGGGTTGCAACACTGAGATGCTAGTTGCAATAGACCAACATACAAATGACCTAGAGTAAAAAGGCTATGTCTTCATATCTCCTAATGAATAATTCCCTTTTGATATTATCCTAACTAGTCTATACATACTTTAGATTTTGCCAATCATTCTGACGGTAGCTATCTTGACCTTTTCATGCATTGTTGAGATATATTCAAGTTTGAAAATATCCCTATCTTCATGTGTCAGTAGTCGAATCATGCTTCGACTTCCTTAAAGGCTTTAGATATGATATGACCTATTGCTCCATGACAGGCACTGCTTGATAAACACTAAACATTAGCCAATTGTCCTTTAGTGATAGTGATTATGATGAAATGATGCATGCATCAAACAAAAAAAAAAGGAACCAAGGTGGTGACTACATGAAATAATAATCATAAAAATAAAGGTATGTATAAAAAAATAGTAACAAAAATGCATCACAGAAATTGCTCCGACAATAAAAGGTATGAAACATAGGTGTGAGCACAACAATTGACAATAAACAAACAGGATACTAGCTCTAATAAGGTGGCATGATACCTCACAAGGACTAAACTAACCAATTAAGTGGAGACGTTCATTCATCAACATCTATGATAAGTACATGTTGTCATTTGGATAGCAAGATGACATATTTTGATCAGATCTAACTTTTTTTTTAAGATGGCATGAGGCATTGTCGGTGATGACATCTATTCGTTATAACCCACTTATTGAAAGGGGTTAACTGTAGAGCATAATAGCATACCTTAAAAATGATCATGAAATAAAATAATAAATACGAAAGATGGTGTATTATCGCCTATGTAACATGGTGTATAGAAGCAAGATAAGAAGTGTTTCCTTGAATGACCCTATTCTTTGGGTTATTCTAGCAGTACTTTAGCATGGTTCAACATGGTTTATCTCATTAGGTTCATTATATGGGTTTAAGTTAACACCTTAATTGGTATCTGAATTGTTCCTTCATCTAGTAAGGGCAACCAAGGCACCTAGATCCTTGGCCCATCATCGGTTTGGCAAAATGAGTTCGATCTAATGGATGTATTTCTCTATGCAAATGCAGAAAGGTGCTCTCAAGAGACATAGGTACTTTGACACTCTAAAAGGTCATACCATACCTATGCAGAAGGATACTCCTAAAGGTGGATGGCTCACTTTTTCTTAGTAATTAGGACCAGAACCTCACCATGGTGTTTAATGGGAATCTAATGCACATGGCAGTGCACAGTGTATGTTGGGGAAACAATCAACCCTTTTTTTTACTCCCATATTACCATACTTATTCGAGTCGATATTTATTCAAGATCAAAATAGTCCATGATAATCATAGGGCCAAAGCTATAAAAGATAAAAAGTTAGTGGATAAAGGTGAAAGGGGATTATAACTAAATAATGATGGAATTAGAACAAACTAGGAATCAAGCGAGATATAGCTAGCCATAGGCTTAACTTTCTAATCTAGTCCTAGTGGAGTTGCCAAGCTATCGCCACATACATTTTTCTTTTCTTTTCAGACAATATAAAGTAGGGACACATGACTTAAAAGATGCATATGGTGTTTGGTCAGAGCATTTGAGTTATCCCTTGGTCGGCATTTGAATTAGGCATAGTAATGTGAAAGAGAGAGAATCCATTGGGAGAATCACTCATCCAACTAGTCTCGAGAGGTTATCATAGAGTGGCCATAAATTTAGAGTCACCACCAATCATTTTGAGCTAGGCATGATTAGGTACCTACTAAAAATAATATTTTGAGTTACGAAAATCAAAATGTTAATTTCAAGGTCTACAAGGTCTAAATATTTGTTGGTTGGGTTCGGAAGTTGGTTATGCATTGAGAAGGCTTAGAACCCCTACGATGCCCGAAATCGATACCCGTTAACTATATCTCAATTTGGTTTTCAGTTTAATTGGTTCCATTTGGTCATTATTTAGATATAATCCCCTTTAATGCCTGAACTTTTATGGAAATTGTAAATTTGAGTTTTTATTTAAAATTTTATATCACCTATACGTGTGGTGGTATAAAGAACATAAGGATTTTTTATGAAAATAATTTTTAGATTAAATTTTGAAAATTCAAATATTTCGTGTCAGGCACTCGAGAGATATTGTCACGAAGAATTACCTTGCGAATTTTTTTTTGGAAAATAAATTTTAAATATGAATGCACAATAGTTACTACAAAAAGGAACAAATTAGTAAGACAAAAAAATATAGTAATTTCACGAACAAACAATTACAAACAAAAGAACATAAAAAGGAGAGATGATCAAAATGTATCTGAAAATTATCTTCAATTATTAAAGAATAACCGAAATGATAATTTAGAAACGTGTTTAGATTCAGTGGTAATTTGAAGGATGAAGAAAGGTTTTAATTGAAATAATTTAGGGTATCTAGAAGAGAAAAAATTTTTGGATTTTTAAGGTAAAAGTAAGGTTAGAGTATCACCCAAAGATAAAGATTTTGATATTTTAAGAAAATTATTAGGAATCTCGAATATATCTAAAAGAGAATATTTAAGTTTTTGGTGGAAAATGGGGTTAGAGTATCCTCTCAGAATAGTGGGGTTGAAGTATCCTTAAGAATGAAAATTTTTAATGATTTAAGAAAATAATTAGGAATTTCGGATAAATTTGAAAGAGAAAATTTAAGTTTTCAATAAAAAATAAGGTTAGAGTATCTCTTTAGAATTATAGGTTGGAGAATCCCCAAAGATGAAAATTTTTTGTATTTTAAAAGGAAAAGATATTTTGAAAAAAAAAAGGAACCAAAGATTTATATAAAATAATTTTGTCTTAAGCCTTGATCCAAGCCTAAAGGCTTGTGTTGTAGGGAAGCCAATTGGATGCGTTTTGAAAAGTTTGAACATCTCGATGATGGAGATTTAGGATACTGAGTTAATTTTAATTCTACAAAAAATAAGGGACAACATTACACTATGTTCCTTCCTAAATTTATTCTGGGTTCATGGGGTAAGCAAGGTACCATTGGAAAGGCAACTTGATAAAAACTAATCTAAAAATATTTTAAAATCCCTAGAAAAATCACATTCTAGGCAGAATTAATTTTTGAAGTTTGGCATGTTTTAAAACTGTTGCAACATACCCCAGGGTGGTCCTCGTAGATCTATGGGTGCGTACAACTTAAAATATTTTTTTGACTTGGAAATGTCTTCTTGACTGAGACTTTTCTTTCACGATGTGATGAGAATTAGAATGTACAGATTCTCAACTTGTGATACACTGAAGAGGACCATAACAGGAATTGCTTATCTTATTGGTCTCGGATGACCATCACGAAATGGCCAACGAATGGCGTCACCACCAATCATTTTGGCTACGCATGATCGGATGCCTATTGAAACCAATTTTTTGAGTTATGAAACTCAAAACATCGATCTTGTGGTCTATATAGTACAATGATTCACCGTTTAGGTTTAGGAGTCGGTTACACATGATAAAGTATGAACCTCTTCATGATGCCTGAAATCGGTACCTTACTAGCTATGTCTCATCTTGGCTTTAATTCTTTCAATCTTACCTCATCACTATTACCCTCTTTTAATGCATGAATCTTATAAAAATACAAATCTAGGTTTTGATGAAAAAGATTTAATCTCATATACGCCCTAAAAAGATAGGGAATATAGAAATTTTTAATAAAATAACCTTTGGATTTTACTTTGAAAATGGAATGTTCCACTTTGGGCGCTAGAGAGATATTCACGCAGAACATTACCTTTAATTTTATTTGAAATGATTTGAAAACATGAATGCAAATAATCATTATAAAGAAATCACATTAGTAAGGCAACAAATGAAGTAACATAACATGGATCACTCAATCCAATGATAAAGAAAAGGAATGGACTATTAGAATTTATCTTGCAATTAGCATTGATTATTTGAGAATAACCAAATCGATAATTTTCGAGATGCATCTAGGTTTCTTGATTGAACAAATTTGTTTGACACATTCATGGAAGTTCGAGAAGGAAGAAAAATTAATTGTAGTTAAAAGACAGGGTTAAAGTATCCTTTCAGAAAGGTGGGGTTGAAGTATCCCCGTGGATGATAAATAATTTTGACAAAGGAGGATTTTTAAATCTTGACAATTTTGAAAAGTGAGATTGGAGTATCCCTTCGGAAGGTTAGGTTTGAAGTATCTTCATGGATGACAAATCATTTTGACAAGGAAGATTTTTTTTATCTCAATAATTTCGAAAAGCGGGTTTGGAGTATCCTTTAGATAGGTCGAGGATAAAGTATCCCCAAAAGTGACATGTCTAACACTCTTTAAAGAAGTCGAATTGGAAAACTTAAGTTAACAAAACTTTGTGATTTAGGAAACGTGTGAGCATTTTGACAACTTTGGGCAAAAAAAATTATTATGAATGAAGATGGTAAAGATGTAAAATATGTTTGTGCCTTGATACGAGCCTATGGGAGGTCAAAGCATTTTTGAGTTTGATCGGGGTGATACGGAGACATTCGAATGTCTCGAGATGAAATTCGAGAAAATAACTCAATTTTCACCATAATCGAAAATAGGGGACAACATTGCGCTATCCTACTTCTTAAATTTATTCTAAATTGGTTTGAAGGCTTTAGAGGGTGGACATGATACTATTAGAAAGGTAACTCGATGAGGGTCAACCTAAAAATATTCTCAATATCCCAAAAAGTCACTTTCTAGGGGAATAAAATTTCAAGTTTGGATTAATTCACTGCTAGCAGAGCAAACGAGGGACAAGGTGTGTCAACATTTGAAAAATCATTCTAGACTCATTTGGTGTCAAAAAATTACAAATAGTACCTTTTGAAAAAGAAAATTTCATGAACATTTAAGGAAAAAAGCTGGATGAATTTGGAAAAACTATTTGGTGGGCCTAAACGGCCCAACTAGATTGTATTTTGTTCATTCCAAGGATTCTAGACAGTCTAGGTTTGAGAAAATAACACTTTCATTCGGACTGATCCGAGGATGAACAATACCTCATTTTAAAGGTATTTTGACACACTTTCAGAGAAAAATATTATAAAATTCACAGAAAAATTGTTTTGGATTTTAAAGTGATTTTTCAATTTGTAACAGTACTGCTGCCAGTAGGGGACAAAGTGAAGCAGAGGATATTTCTTATTTTCTTTATGTTTACGGGTCAAAACTTGAGTCATCGACATTCGAACTTCCATAACTGAAGGGAATGAGTAGCATAAGCATTATGAACTCATTTGCACAGCCCCTGAGTATTTTGGGATGATGAAATAGCCTGTTGATCATACCACTCAAGGTTTTGACTCAAAAACAAGGCATGAACATTTCGAGAACAAGTGTAAGGCCATTTTCATTGCAAAATTAGAAGAGTTGAGCTCGTTTAACCAGGATTCCAGATCTAGAAAACTTAATTTTCCCTACGATATTTTGTTAACTTTAAGAAAAATGCTAAATTCATGCTAATCCTCATTGGTTGAGGTTAACATGCTTGGTTTAGGGAGGCTTTGAATATCAGTTTTTGATAGCCATCAAACATGCATTTAGACAAGGAGAAGACAATGAACATACAAAGGGATGGCACAAAATATAAATAGGGATGCAAACTTTACAAATGGTCTTGAGAAAAAAAAGTGTTATGCACTTTGACAAGAAAATGTTATGGAAGCTGAAAGTGACAATGATTCATGACAAGATGCAAGCTAATGTATAAATATGCTTGAAATATGTTAGGCTAATGATTCTTACATGGATTAATCATAACAAGATGCATGGATATGGCATAATATGCATGAGTAAGAGCTATCAAAATAATGAGGATAAAATGAGGCATTTTGCACATCAAAAGGGCATTAAGGCATCCAAATCCTAAACTACCACAGCTAAAGGCCATAATAATGCATGAGAATCCCAGGAAGGTCATGGACACATGGAGAGCTCACTAAAATGATGAAGATGCTGAAAAACAGAAAATAAAAGTGATAAAGTAAGAAGTTATACCAACAAAACTTTAATTTTTGGCCAAATAGTTGGAGCAACAAAGATGGCTTGAATTTCCCTTTTTTTCCTTGTTGTTAATAAGCAAGAAAAAAAGAGAATTAATAAGGTTTTGGTTCTAGCATGGATAAGGGTGATTTTTAGAATGTGTAATGGTTGGGAATGAGTGTTTTAGTGTTGTTTTTAGGTGGTGAGTGAAAAGCTACGTGATTCATTTTTTAGTATAGGTATGTGTTTTTGGAAGCTAAAAATAAGCTAGAATCTAACCTTTTTTAGCTGAGATATAAGTGGTCTATTTATACCAGCATTTTGGAGCTAATTTATAAGTGTTTTTGGTCATTTCTCAAGGAGGACAAAGTGATGTCAGCTTGGTGGCTATAGAGTAGCGGTAAGGAGTAATTTGTTGCTAACGTGATAGACCTAGGGTGGCTGGTTTAAATGCTGAAATGATTTTCCAACAAATAGGGTGGCTGATGATGATATTGGTCAACAAACTAGGGAGAAGTAGGGTGATCACGTGACATTGACCTTTTTTATCTAATATAGACTTCAAAAAATTATTTTGATTAATTCAAAAGTCTAAATTCATAATCTGATATAGGTTTTTATCTTTTCTAATGTAAAGAAATAAGTTAAAGTCAAGTTTTTGATCAAAGGTGAATAAGGTCAAAAATGCCTGAATCATGGAAAATGGCAAGTATGTATCAATACATTTTGGTCCAAAAACCTTGAGTGTATCGATACAATGAACATTGTATCGATACAATGATAATTGTATTGATACTATAAACTATTGTATCAATACATGTTGATATATATTGATACATTTCTTTACAAAATGCACATTTTGGTCTTGGCATGGCCTAATATCGATACATGAGCTCCTATATTAATACATTTACAATTTGTATCGATAACAAATAGGGACATTTTAAATTTTTGGAATGTTGGAGCATTGTATCAATACATGAGAACCATGTCTCGATACATTCAAGAAAAATTATGAATTTTCTCATATATTTTATCCCTAGATACCTTGAACTATATTATTAGATGCCACATCTTTGCATTTACCTTTGATATGATCCATAAGCCTTCTTGACCTTCTCAAAATATCATTGCCCTCTCTCACGTCCATGCCCTAGGTTGCTAAAATTTAGCTCGAACAAAATAAGGTGTCTACAGACACTGGTAGCATGTACAAGAGAAAGAGGATAATAGACTTTGAAAATTCATTCTAGGCTTATCTAGAATTATTAAATTCTAATTAATAGCTTTATGGAAAGGGAATTTTGCAAAATTTGTAGGAAAAATATTTAAATAATATAGAAAAAAAATCATCTTATGGGCCAAAATGGCCTAAACAAAACATAATGCACTGATCTTAAGGGTTCCAGACAATAAAGGTTCAAAAAATTATAACTCTTTGATCCTGAATGATCCGGGGGCAAGCAAGGCACCATTGGAAAGCTATTTTGATGCCCTTTAAGGGAAAAACATTAGAAAATTCTAAAAAAAATCATTTATGGTTTGAAATTAATTTTTTTAGATAGTGTTGCTAGAGCAAAAATAAGGGACTATTCGATTTTTTGTGTTTTTAAGGGGTTAAATTCGAGTTATGGATGTTCGAATATCCGCAACACAAAGAAAAGAATGAAACAGGCACTATGAGTTCATTCCACAATCTCGGAGGAGATTAGGACGATGAAACAACCTATTGACTATGCCATCATGAAGGTGTTAAGCTCAAGATCAAAGCGTAATATGTATATATTTTTTATCAACAAAAGGGTCATTTTTGTTTTAAAAAAATCAAATTTAAACTTATTTTATCGTGAAGATCTAAAATGTTTAATTTGTTCCTAAGATTAGAAGACTAATTTTATGAAAACATTACATCCATGCCATTCTCTATTATTGGAGGTAGCATGAACTTAACTTGAGGATTTGTTTTTGAAAATCAAATTTTTAGCGAACATGCAAGCATATTAACAAGGATTCAAGAACAAAATAAGACATACATAAAGATGAGTAAGGATTAAACATGCAAACACATAAAAATGACATTTTGACAGAGAAAAGATGATAAAGAAATACAATGAGGTGACAAATAAGAAGCATGGAAATGATAAGTCCATGAATGGCATAAAAAATCATGCTATGGAAGATGACATGAACATATTTAAGTAAATAAAAGCATGCTAGAATTTTCAAAATAGCATTTTTGTGCCATGAGACTCCTAAAAATGCAAGAGAATGCATGAACATGCTTAATACAAGTTATGAAAAACATTGAAACGTGTATTAAGCATGTTAAAATTGGTGAAACATGATAGGAAATGCATAAATAAGGGATTGCTTTGATGATAAAATGAAAGAGAAGATGTTTGGCCTACCCACCAAGAACAAGGCATCAAAAGAACATCGAAATCTTAAGACTACCACAACCAAGGCAAGAATAATGCATGGGAGTCCTAGAATGGTCAGAAAAGCATAAACGATTCACTAAAATGATGCAAGTGCTAGAAATGAGAAAAAAATAAAGCTAGGTGAGAAAATATAAGAAAAACCTTGAGTTTTAGCCTTTTTCCTTAAGCAATAACTTTGGGTTCACTTTCTTACTTTTTTTTCTTGATGTTAATGTGCAAAATGATGAAAAAAAAGAGTGATGGAATGACGTTTTAGGAGGAATAATGAATGGAATAGGTATTCTTGAAAAGTGTTTTTGGTGGTGATTTTAAGGAGCTATAGGATTGAAGGAAATTGAAGGTAAAAGATAATGGAACAATGTTTTTTGGAGTCTTTTTTAAAAGTTGTTGGATTTTTGTTTTTTATAGATTGCTTAAAAAAATTCATGGCTGAGCTAGCTTTGGCCCTCTTTTAAATTCTGGGTTCAGCCAATGCTTTTTGGAGACAAAGTGAGGGCATTTTTAATCTTTCATTCATATACTAGGGGACAACTCTAGGTACCATGCTCAACTGCTTCTTTTTCCATTGGTTCCATCATGCAGAGTATTAGTGTAAAAAGGTTGTAATAGCCTACAACTGGAGAGAAGCCAAGCCCTCTAAAAACCATATGTTTAATTAAAATGCCCCTTTTCACTCTTTGGGCTTTAAAAATTTGTTTAACTCTAACCACCACCCTATAATTAAGGCCTGGTTTGAATTATGATATTTTTTGTGCAAGAAACATGTTTGAATCAAAATTTCAAAGAATGAAAAATGGCTCGAGCAGAGGAAAAATACCTTGGTGTATCGATACTCAAGGAAATTTTTACCCTTGAGTATTGATACAATGAAGTGTGTATTTATACTAAGAGCAAAAAATTATCTCTAATCTTAAGACTTAGAGGCCTGTATCGATACTTCATGGATTTGTATTGATACTCCTACTTATGTATCGATACATTTTGCCAAAAATCATAACTTTAGCTACGTCTAAGGCCTATATCAATACAAACACTCTAAATATTGAGACCACACCTTAAGTACCAATACCAAACCCTCTTTTATTGATATTACATTTAAAATTTTAAATTTTTGGTGATTTGAAAGCTTCGTATCAATACTTATGCACCAATTTGACTTACACGAACCTTAGGTTCTTTGAATACCTCATCTTGGTCATAAACAGTGGGAAACTGACCTATGCTCATCTAAATGACTTTGGTGATACCTGAATAATGACCTTTGATGACTCATTTTGACATTTTTCTTTAATACGACCAATAGGCATTTTAGACCTTCCTAAAAAAATGGTTTTACTCATTGACACAGCACTTGATAGTTTTCCCCATTTTTATTTTTTTCATTTTTTGATGCTAACATCTTTTGATTACGTCTAAGAATGCTAAAAATTAGCCTAGACAAAATAAGGTATCTACAACTAGGAAATCTTGTTATTAGTTTTATCCATTTATCAAGCATTATCAATTAAATGATAAGCATGGTGCACATAGAATATAAGTTTGCAAAAAGAAATTCAAAAATCAAGTAATTTTATTTCATTCAAAAAAGGAGTACAATTCATGAAAATTTCTAAGGAATACAAAAGAGTTAGGAATAAATTCTTTTGAGGAATTAGCATCACTAATGAATCTTCTACTAAGTACTTTCGAAGACTTTCCTTAAGTAGTCAATCTTTTTGGTGTTGGCTAACCCATGTAGAGACTTTTTGAATTGCCCTATGATGTGATGATTGCTCTAGGCTTAGGTAGGCATCGCCTATCACCTCCAAGTTTAGGTGAAAATAAGATTTGGTCGGGTAGGACAGAGTAGGATAGTGGATCAAGTTATGATTTAGCGTTTTGCTCATGGTATGGTGAATAGGCTAGGTTGGTCTAGTGATAGTTTGGATTTGATTAAGTTTGGATAAAGGAATGTTTAGTCATTTATGTTGCCCTTTTGGGTTTTTAACTTAAGCCAATTTGTTTTTGTAGATGCACTTTTGGGTTTTCATCTAAGGTTTTTTTTTTCTAGGGTTATAGGGTCCCTTTTCAATTTTTCACCCTAAATTCCTATTCAGGCATAGTATTTCTTGATGGAATTAGAGTTAATAAGGTTAGGCAATTCATTGCCATCCATTTTGGTTAAGATCAGGGCTCTTTAAAAAAATACATGTTTTATTGGCTGTTGGTAACGCGCAACCACCAAAAAGTATTCTCATGGAGTGAGGAAGTATGCGTGGCTTAAAAATACTTTTTGTTGAGAAAGAAGTGCCCTATTAACTAGGATTCTTCCATTTTGAAGTGATGAGAGTAAAAGGGTATAGATTCTCAGCTCTTAATCATGAAGAGGGACTGCTGCACAAATCACCCATCTAACTAGTCTCAAATAGCCACCATGAAGTGGTTGAAGACTTGGAGTTGCCACCAATCATTTGGGCTAGGCATGATCGGATGCCTATCAAAAATGATATTCTGGGTTACGAAACTTGAAACATCGATTTCATGATCTTCGTAGTACGAAGATTTGATGGTTGGGTTTAAAAGTTCATTTTGCGCAAAGAGGCATGAACCTTCCATAGATGGCCGAAATTGGTACCTTTTAGCCATGTTTTAACTTAAGTTTGGTTTCCTTGATTTTGATTTGTCATTATTTTGATATAATCTCTTTTTATGCATTAATTTGTATTAAAAAGTAAATCCGAGCTTTAAAGAAAGTTTTAATCCCATATGCCTCTTGAAGACATGGGAAACATAGAGATTTTTGATACAATGAGTTTCACATTTAATTTTGAAAATCGGATACTTTGCATCTAGCATTGGACAGAAACTGACACAAAGCATTACCTTTATGATTTTTGACAATGATTTGAAAATATGAAAGCAAGGTAGACACCACAAAGAGAAATGTGTTAGTAAAATGAAAAAGAAATAATATTGCATAAAATAAGTCATACAAAAGAGAGGAGAAAGGAAAGGCTAATTGTTATTGATTATCTCAAAATAACCAAATTGACAATTTTGCATAGTAGTCGGTACCGTACTGATACCGGTCGTACCGATCGATATGTATCGATTTCAACATACAACAGTACCGGTGATAGTTAGTTTCATTTCGATCTTGGTTTCAGTCTGTACCGACCGTACCACTAAGTACCGGCCTGTTTTGGTGGTATCGACCGAAAATAACTGTACCGACCGGTACATAATATAAGCTTGTAAAAAAAAATCAACATTGATCTTAAATCTGATGAATATTATACATAATTAGTCATAAATTTGATGAATCTTAGACATAATTACTCATAAATTTGATGAATCTTAGACATAATTACTCATAAATTTAATGATTATTAAAAAATTTCAACTT
>JBBYHO010167861.1:23763-38106 GCA_038382025.1 Adansonia gregorii | reverse complement strand
CGAAAATTGAATGCATGATGTTGTTGTGGAAAATTAAAATATTTGAAAATTAATTGTTAATTTTGTTATTTATGAAATTAATAAAAGTTATCAAATCATTTCGTTTAAATGTTGATTTTGAACAGCAAACGAACGATTTTTTTTTTGAAATTTTTGGTTTTTAAAATTGATTTCGATCCGAATCTCAAAATATTATTTAATAATTAATATTATTTTATTATTATTATTAAATTTAATTATTAAAATAAAAAGTTCAACCATTTATTATTAGATCGGTCTTGATAAAAAAACTATTAATAATTAAAAATTGCTGTCTTTTTTATAGGAAAAAGAAATTGGTTAAAAGATTATTTTTTTCAATAAGAAATATGGAAGAAAATCAATCAATATAAGTTGAACAATATTTTACTCTTGTGTTGGTTAAAAATTGATTTTTAAAGCATAGAAAAAATGTTTTCTAAAAATTGATAGACTTTCACCATATTAACCAAATCATAATTTAATTTCATCGTTCTGCTTATGGATTCCCAGCACTTGCGATAAGTCTATTATCATTCCTATTATTATTATTTACAAGCTAAAGATGAAAAATCCATTTCCCACTATTGTTATTATAAAGCATAAACAAACGATCGAAATTCGCGACAGTTATATGTTCCTCAAAAGTGCCTCCTTTTGAGTGTTGTTTTAACTCCTTAGCCAATGCGTGCTCGGTCTCAGTCATTCGCATAATCACCGGAAAAGAGGATCTCCTCTTCTACGCCGGAGACCGGTTAACGTCATGATTTAACCGAATAAGTTAGGGTTCCGACGATTTAATTTTCTGGCTTGCTTTTCTTTTCTTCTTCTTTTTTTTTTCCTTGTCTTAAAATGGCGTCGGAGGATGTGAACAGGAGCGAGTCGGCAGTCTCGACGATCGTGAATCTGGCTGAGGAAGCGAAGCTCGCTGGCGAAGGAGTTGCAGCACCGAGTCACGCTTTCCGTAGTATTTGCAAGTCTTTTGTTGCTGGTGGTATCGCCGGTGGAGTGTAAGTGCCTTTTTATCTTCTTTTTTAATATTTGGTCATATTTTCATGTTGTTTTCAGTTACTTCAATCTTGACAAAAATAAGAAGTTCCCTTTTTCCTTCTCGTTTTTGCTTTATTCAACTGAGTTAGTTTTTGTTTTCCTACTTTTAGAAAATATTTTTTAATATTATTTTTTCTTATAAATTCGTTTCCTTGTTTTAGAAAACATGATTTTATGGAGTTTGTTAATTTTGAAGTGAAACTTCAAAATTCCAAAAAAAAAAAAAAAATCTTTTTTTCCTCTGTTTTGTTTAATCCCAGAAAGTAAATATATCTTCTATTTTTTAATTTAGTTGTTACCCCTTTTTATCTCGAAAGTTTTTGCAACTACTAAATTTGACATTTTTAACTTTTTTTTTTCTAATAACAATCTAATTATGTAAATATGAAATTGGGCCTCTTTGTCCCTATTGTTTTTTGATGAAGAATGATAAACAAGTCACTGTTTTGGTATTAGTGGCTAATAATATGGAAATTCTCCCGGACACAAAATGCTTTTTTAAACTAACAATTAATCTGTTGTAGAATAGTAGTTTCACGTTGCTTGATTCTTCAGAAAAACAGCCCCTTTCCCCCTTTCAGGAATTTAACTTCGTACTTTAGGATTTTAATCGATTTTGATGTATTTAGCAGGAGCTTCTTGTCGATATGGTTACTCTCATTTTATATATTTCTACTATAAGTAAGGCGTAAGAGATTTTGAATTGGTCAAGGATGGTGAACGTGGTGGCATTTGATGCTTTCAGAAATTTGATGGTAATTGTCGTGGCCTTGATGGTAGTTCCGAGAATTTAACGGAGGACCTGAGGGAGGATTCAATCTCGTGATGTTGATAGGGGAAGAATAGTCACCCCTGTCTAATATGTTTGCTTGAGACTTTTGTTGTCTGAACTCTGACAAACAGTGGGAATCATATGGAAGATTAGAGGTAGAAACATTACCATGTTGATGTTTTGATTTTCTTCATTTGACATGCTTCTACCTTGTGCTAGGATGGTGGAATACTGCTGTCTCTATATTTTGTTAGTTTCACGCTTGGCCCACCATTTCCATTGCCGGTATTGAATTATCGAATGTATATCGTATCTGTTTCAGGCCACGTAGTGATGTTGCTCCCCTAGAAAGATTAAAAATTTTACTTCAGGTTGTTTATTTTATCTTCATAATTGGGTCCTTATCAATTTATCATTTTTTTTGTATTTTTTGGTATAGTATTAAGTTATATTTCAGCGCCCACTTCATTATTTGTTTCCTTATTCTTCTAGTGTGGAGATTCAACTTGACATCTAATCTCGTTTTTGTAAATGCTGATGATAATTAGAGCTTTACATATATTTTTTTATGTTTTCCTAGAGTATAGACTCAAGGAATTTCCTTTCTGGACTGCAGGTTCAGAATCCTCATTGTATAAAATACAATGGAACAATCCAGGGTTTGAAATATATATGGAAAACTGAGGGTTTCAGGGGAATGTTTAAAGGCAATGGTACTAACTGTGCTCCCATCATTCCCAACTCAGCAGCAAAATTTTTTAGCTATGAGGAAGCATCTAGGTAAGCCTTAGCAGTTCCTTTCTTTACAATTAATGTTCAGATTATCACAGTTTTTTCCCAAAGGATGCATGTGTTATTGTTCAAAAGTGAAGATATATCTCTGAATAATTGTAACAAAGTATGAACTGATCTCTACCATTTTACTCCTTTTTTGAATGTAGAGGGATTTTATACCTTTACCGGCAGCAATCAGGGAATGGTACGCCTAATCCTTTTTTTGCCTTCATAATTGTTGTTTTTATTTATTGCTGTATTGCACTTGTAAATATTCTTGCGATTCGAAGCTGATTTGTAGGATTCAATTTCATTGATTCTATGTGTACTGCTTGTAAATTAGTGAGTTGAGTATCTAATTTAGTATCAAAAATAGACCTGGTAATTTGTAAATACATGTCATATTTGTCTATTTTGCCATGTTATAATCATGTTTAAGGTATTTTATACTTAAATAAATTTTGATACATTAATAATTCATATTATAAGATTTTTAAACATATATGCAGTGTTGAGTCATGTCGTGTTTTTATTGCTTTATACGTGTTATATTTATGTACTTGTGTCCAAAATTGCCAGATATTCAAAAGAAACAAGCGAACCAGATTGTTTGACTAAAGGCTATGCATCCCTTTTTGTCTGCATGTAATTTAGTACCGGTGATGTAAAATGAATCTTCTGTTGGTTCTGTAGTACTGTTCTCTTCCTTCAACTAATTCATGTTTTTTTTTTTTTTTCTGTTTAGAATAGCGCTGAATGGAGAAAAATGGAATCTGATATATGGCCCCGATTGGCAGAAGATGAGTTTGCAATCTGTAGTATTTATCGATGTTGCTGTTAGCATATTTACTTATTACTTTCTTGATTTTGTCCTGCAGAGGATGCTCAACTCACTCCACTTCTACGCCTTGGAGCTGGTGCATGTGCTGGAATTATTGCCATGTCAGCTACTTATCCAATGGATATGGTATGAGGTCGTCTAACTGTCCAGGTGACATTTTGTGGGACCTTAATTTGTTTGACTGTTGCTGGATCAACTCTATTTTGCCTTTGTAATCACTGATGGCCAACATCTGCGTGCTATTCTTGCAGACTGAGAAGTCACCTCGCCAGTACAGTGGAATCTTCCATGCTCTTTCAACAGTATTACGGGAAGAAGGTCCCCATGCTTTGTAGAAAGGCTGGTTACCGTCTGTAATAGGAGTTGTAAGTAAAAACTTTGTGGTCTAAATGCCTGCATAATTTACTGTCAATTGCGCTGCAGAAATCTACATTCAGGTGGATGTAGACTTCTGCTCTGGATGATGAGTTAATTTCTGGTTTGCCTGAACTACTGTGTTCATTGCCAAAACATTGAAGTTCAATGTCTGATCCTTTTCATTTTGCATCCATTTTAACTTTTTAGTAACAAAAGATTCTTTCGCCTTATGTTTGTATGCAAAGGCCTAAATGATTTTTATGATGTTTATAGGTACCTTATGTGGGTCTTAACTTTGCGGTTTATGGATCTCTGAAAGACTGGTTGATCAAAAGCAAACCTTTCTGGCTAGTTGAGGACGATGAATTAGGTGTCACAACTAGGCTTACATGTGGGGCTGCTGCTGGAACGGTTGGCCAGACAGTTGCTTGCCCTCTTGATGTCATTCGACGTAGAATGCAGATGGTAGGCTGGAAAGATGCTCTGCTTCAGTTGTCACTGGTGATGGTAAGAGTAAGGCCCCCCTTGAATATACCGGTATGGTTGATGCATTCAGGAAAACAGTTCGGTACAAAGGTTTTGGAGCATTATACAAGGGTTTGGTTCCTAATTCAGTGAAGGTTAAGTGTCACATTCTAGTCTCTTCTTGCATTCTATGTGAATAAAAATATGTAAGCTTATACTTCTTTTCCAACACAATAGATGTTCTTTGCCATTTTCTTCAGGTGGTTCCATCAATAGCAATCGCTATGAGTTCGTGAAGGATGTGCTTGGAGTCGAGTTAAGGATATCTGATTGGAGGAACTCCCCAAGTTTTTCCGTCAAATCTTTGGTGTTCGTTTTGGGAAGCAGAAGGGAAGCAGTATAGTATCAGTTAATAATTTGTTTCCGAATCTGAAAGGTAAGATGATCTTTAGATCCTGCTTTCAGTTTTGTTTAAAACTCACGTACAGCCATCTTCAGTCCTTGGGCTTTTAACTTTCTTATTCATAAATGTTGTGATGTTGTTGCAATGAGTATTTTTCAGGAGGTTATCGGAAAATTAGTATATTTGTCAGGAAATGATGCCAGCTGATTTTACATTCTGATAGATTTCATTTTGTTTAGTGAATGTCATTTTTATTTATTTATTTTTATTAAATAAGACCATCACATTTACCTTCAAAGTACTTATAATATAACAATTAAGACTGAGAAATTATCACATTTATCAGTAGTAAAATTATTAGGCTTCATAAATAAGATTAAGATTAATAAGATGATACATGCTTTTTAAAATATAGTAAAAAATAATAATAATTAAAAGAATAAAACATGTGATAATTTTTTAACTTGTTTTTTATTTTATGAAGTTAAAAATTTCCATTAACCACAGGTAATGTATTGAAAACAATCTCAAGTTTTACCGAGATGAGAAAACCTTAATGTTGTAGTTTTATGATCTTTACAGGCAACCAAATTTTATGAGACATGCTAACTAAACATCACTTGAGAATGTTTTTTTTTTTTTTATATCAACAACCCAACTTGTCGAGTGAAAAAAAAAAGAAAAATATCTGTAAATTAGAAACCAGAATGAACATAATGGAATGGAAAGAACCAATAGAAGTAGGAACTTACTCTAGGTTGCCCTCTGGACTCTTACAGTTTTTGAGAGTATTTCCTTCATATCATCACAGCGGCTGCGGTGATAATCAATCCACAAGCAGAGCTGCCTAATGGCCTCTCTCTTCTCCTCTCCTAGACCCAACATACCTTGATCTTTCTCGTTCATCGCTTTCTCCAAGATCTCGACCTTATTCTCTAGTTGCTTCACGGCTTTCAGCAGATTCTCCTTCTCCCCTTCTTCCTTGTTTGCCTTAATCTGTATTTTCTCAACTCTGTCTCGCAACATGGATTCCTGCTCTATATGATCTTTCAATTGCTCAATCAAATTATTCTTTTCATTTGTCAGCTGCTTCTTTTCATTTTTTGTCTCTTCAACCCAATATTTAGCAATACTTAGCTCTTTCGATGTTTCTTCAATGCAGTGCTCATATTTACCATAGCCATCTTCAAATTTCCAGATGACAGCTTCAAATCCAGTCAAGGTACTATTCACATTCTCTGAGATATCAGTGATCATCCTGCAACGGGCTTCATTGTTTGCAGCAATAATTCCAGACAATGTTGTGATCCTTTCTTCAAGCATCCTTTGTTCTTCCAGGAACCTGGCTTCTGCTTTTCTGAAGCTCTCTTCTTTCTCAGTTAGTAACTGTTCTGTGACTCGGAGTTTTTGGTTTGACAAGCGGAGCTTAACTTCAATAGTGCGGACGTTCTCGACCAAAGCACTGAGTTCATCTCCTTTCATTTCTAAATCTCGTTTCAAATCTTCGATAGTTTGCTCCAAATCAGCTACTATTTGATCCTTGGATTGAACGTTCTTACTGTGCTCTCCTTCCATTTCTTGCATCTTCCTTTCTGCAACTTCAATAATTGCCTTGCAGTCTTGAAATGAAGCTTCAACTTGTTTGTACTCCATGCTTAGCTTGTTAAATGCATCTTCTTGTTCCCAAAGCATTCTCTGATGATCTGTAATCTGGTTGACAAAATCATTTTTCTCATCTCCCTTTGCTTCCAAATCTCTTTGAAGGTCCTCAACCATTTGCTTCAGATCAGCTGCCATCTGAATTTTAGACTCAATGTTTTTATGGAATTCTTCTGACATTTCTTGCATCTTCCTTTCTGCAACTTCAAGATTTGCCTTGCACTCTTGGTATAAGCCCTCAACCTGTTTGTATTCCTCAGTCAACTTCTTATGGTCCTCTCCCTGTTCTTCTAGCATTCTCTGCTGATTGTTAATTTTGCTTTCAAGCTCAGATTTCTGGTTCTCCATTTCGGTCAATCTTTCTGATGACTCTTGTTTCTCTCTCTCAAGCTGCAACTCCAGTTCATTTCTCCGGATCTGTAGGGAGTCCAACTCCTGCTGCAAATTGTTGACCTGGTCCACTAGGGCCGTTAACTGAGAAGAAGTTTCATTCTCTATGCTTGCATGTTTTTCCAGGAGAGCAGTGAATTCAAGCCCTCTTTCTGCCAAGGTTTTCTCTAATTCAAAGATTTGACCCTGTGACCCCATTTTTTCCTCCCTCAACTGACCATTCTCTTGGATTTTAGTTCTCAACTCCTCTTCCAGTTCACCTTTCTGATTCTTTAGAGAATTGACCTCAAATTCTAGGTCTTTCATTTGTGCCAAAAATCTTTCTTTCTCCTGCAGAACTCTCTGTTGGTCCTCGGTTTTGCTTGCTATCTCTTCTTTTACCTTTTCTATCTCAATCATGTAATCTGAAATAGCTTGATTTTTCCTCTCCAGCTGCACTTCCAGTTCTGCTCTCTGGCTCTGCAGCGACTCCAGCTCCTGCTGCCATGTGTTTACCTGAACCATTAAGCTCTTGACTTGAGTAGAAGCTTCATCACTTTTAAATACTATATGTTCCTCCAACTGAGCATTCTTGATTTGTAGCGACTCCCTGTCCGATAGCAGACTGTTGATCTGCACTGTCAAGTTCTCCACTCTAGACAATGATTCTTTCTCATTATCCTCAACTTTCTTCATGAGAGTCAAAAGTTCTTCTTCTCTCTTTTTTGAAGTCAACTCAAGTTCCGAAATCAGAGAGTGCAGCCCTAAATTTTGCTCCGCAAGCTGTTTTGCTTCGTTTGCTTTGTTCTCTATCTGCACCACCATATCTCTATTTGTTGCTCGCAGTGATTCCAACTCAAGTTCCAAGTTTGTCTCATGTGCCTCTAATTCTTTTATCTGAGCAGATAATTGATTCCCATGCACCTCATGCAACTCTTTGAGCGACAAAAGTTCCCTTTCTCTCTCACCTAGTTCCTCCTTTGACTGACTCATTTCAGACATGGTTTGTTGTATTTTGTCCTGTGCCTGCTGAATCTCATTTGAAGCCTTGGAAAGTTTCGAGTTCAGGAATTTATTCTCTTCCACAGTAGCATTCAGAATGTGGCTCAATTCTGAAACTTGATGTTCTGCAGATTCCATCTGTTGCTGCATGGTGGAAACTTCCCCCCTAACACTTTCTAGCTCTCGTTTCACAGTTATATTTTCCTCTTTCAGCTGATCAACTTCTCTTCTAAGATCTTCTATAAACTTCTCACCATCTTCAATTCTTTTAACAGCAGTCTCCTTCGCTAGAACTAAGTTAGTGTTTTTTCTATTCAGATCTTCCAATCTTTGATTCACCTCAGCTTCCATCTTTTCGTTAGTGTCCTGTTTATGCCTCAGCTCTTCATTCTCAACCACAAGCTTTGATTTTTCACTCTCTGATCTTTCAGATTCAAGCTTCAGATTTTTTATGATTTCCTCCGCTTCTTGCACCTTGATTAAAGAGGCTAGATAATCTGAATTTAAAGCATCTTTTTCTTCACTTGTAGCTGTCAGCTTCCTCGTAAGGTTGGCAATTTCCACATTTGCTGCTTCAAGTTCTTGTTTAATGCTGTTAGCTGCATTCTGAAATTCGCTTTCCAATTGTCCATTTTTACTGCCTTCATCTTTCGAAGAATAATCAGAGTCTGAATCCGAACTTGACGAAGAGGAGGCATCTTTTTCTCGTTTTCCATGAACTTTTCTCCTCAGTTCCCCTGTGAGATGATCATATTGTGCATAGAGACTTTGGTAGTGTTTGTGGAAATCCTCAATTAACTGGACAAGTGGTTCCTTCTTGGAGTTAGCTATTGAGATCCCATCATTTTCTTCAACTTCTTCATCCTTGATAAGCTTCAATATTTTTGTCACCTTGTCATCAATTTCTGCAGTGAAGAGAATATAAGCTTGAGATTAAAACAAAAAGAAGCAAAACATAAGTGGAAATCCTGTTGAGCTGAGTGTGGCTGCATTTCAGAACATGCATGAATGAAAATTACCAGTAAAATGTATAACTGCACCCAAAAAAAGATCATTAAAATGTAGGAAATTACCTATTTTACTTCCTTTAAGCTGTTCATCCTTTTCAGGATCAACATAATGCCCAAAGAAGGACTTTATAGACTCCCTAAAACGATGCTTGGTCATCTCTTAAAGTCAGATTACCAACTAATTTTGCTCAGCAAGTATGCTTTAAGACAAGGCAATCCCCATCTTGAGCATAAAATCTGTAAAGCGGAATTAAGCATGCCTTATAATTAGTTTCAAACCATGTCAACCAGAAAGTATACAAGATACACTAACGTGAGCAGATTGATGGCAAAAGTTGTAAACATATTAAGTCATAAGAACTCTAAACTACTAAAAATCCAATTAAATACTAAATTAAAACAATTTAACCCTAATTGCTAGAGAAAAAAACTCAAATGTTACAAACTCCCAATGCATATTAGAAATAGATTTACCTAACCACAGCATTGTGGTAAACCACTTTTAAATATCACCAATTTCTAACAGATGAATTCGTTGTTAAAATGAAAATGAAAGTGATGGTCGAGTCTATTCATCATGCTGTTCTATACAGTATATCCTCCTTTAAGAAACAGTTCTTCCCAAGATCTATATCAGGACTAGGAATATAAAGCATGCCAAGGTTTATTTGCATAACTTGTAACGATTACACAGATCCAACTGAAAGTATTCCGATTTAATTCCAAACAATCCAAAAAGAACGGGAATCCACCAATATTTTGTTCTCATAATCTCAAATCTTTAATACCTAAAAGTTTTCCCTCTTTTCTCACCTACAGAGCATTAAGTTTCAATAAATGCTCTGGTTCATGAACCACTCCTACAACGCTATAGAGTACATAAGAAATTAATGGTCCCAGAACGACTCCCATAGATTTAAATACTATACGCCCTTACCACGACTCACTGCCAATGAAGCAACCTAAACAATTACCCCAAAACAGAAAAATCTTATATTTGCAAAATATGTACTATTTTCTAAGCAGGAAGAAACAACAACGAATCAAATCCAATACAATCCAGCTCAAAATGACGAAATCTAAAATCAACAAATTTTTTTTCAACTTAAATGCTAAGTTCTTTTTTTTTTTAATCAATACCTCAGTCGAAAGTTCGGAACTGGGGATTTGATCTATAAGCATTTATAGGATTTATCGGATAAAAAAGAAACTATAACGACATGATTCTAATAACATGGGTCCACTTAATCCAAGTCTAGAATTACTATATCATTTTTCAGCATAACAAAAAAACAAGACTCATGCTTTGATTTGATTTGATTATCGCAAGAAACAAAAAGATAAAAAACGTCATCAACATCACCGAATGAAAGCAGTCAAATCACCGATTCGGAAATAGAGACGCTTATTTGGTAAATAAAGGTCAGCTGTTCTTTTTGATCTTTCCTTTTTCTTCCGTTCAGAAAACAAAGGCCAAGACCCAGTGATTTACCATTCCATTACTCAAAAACTTTTTATAGTATAATATGAAAAAGAAATAGTATTCGTTAAACCAACCCTCCCCCACCCCAAAAGAAAAAACGAAGAAGAAGAAAAAAAAAAAACTGTAACTGTAAACAACAAAAACTTTTTAACTTATTAAAATAAACAGTAAAGGAGCAGCAGTAGTAAGCTAGTAATTTGGACTTATTCACCTGAGACTTCCTCTTCACCTTGTTTTTCTCAATCTTGCTTTAGAAGCTTTGTTAAGTTTCTACAGAAACAAAAAAGATTTTTTTTTAGTTAAAATTAAAAGAGTAAAAATTAATCTACGCTGATGTAAATAAACAAGTTTAAAAACGAATATAATCTGGAAATTAGGGTCAAGAGGAAGAAGAAGAATTCACTGATTTGAATTGAAATTCATGATCTTAAATCATTTTCAGTTCTATTTGTTAAAAAAAAAAATCAGAACCATATGGAATTTTGGAAATCCATATAAAACCAAACGTTCAAGAGGAAAAGAAAAGATCTAAGTTAAGAAAACGATTGAATCAAAGCTTAAATTATTTTACAAAATCATGAAAAAGAACGAAAAAAAAAAAATAAGATTACTAAAAATTCAACTAATAAAACTGAAAGTCGATTCGGTTAAAAGATAAAAAGGTTTGATTAAAACTGAAGTTTTTCAGTGATCAAAAGAGAAAACATAGTGATGATTAATCAGTTGATAATCAAAGATTTACCTTCCGGTCAGTACTCTAAAGCTTGATTAAGCAGAAGAACCTGAAAAAAAAAAGTGAAAAAAAAAACTAAGAGAGAGTCTGTGTTTTTTTTTTTTTTTGCCCCTTTTGAATTCAGATATAAACTACCGGTGAAAAGAATAAATGGGGAAAACCATTTTGTTTGTATTAGAGCACTTTCCTGAGCAGTTTTTGTAGCTTCAGATGGAATCTTTGGAAAGTTTTTTTTTTCCTAATTGTTCATGAACTAATTACCCTTACATTTTGTTATTTATTGCAGTTATACCCTTCCGTACTTTCAATTTCTCGTCAGAAGAAAACGTGAGATGATTTTGATTCGTTTTAATGGGAGGGGAAAATAAAAAAAACTAACAATAATCATTGGCCACTTGTATTGTTTTCCCGCGCTTTTGGTGTTTTCAAATTTTCACATTTATTTCAACGTACCGAACAAAATTAATATTTAATTACAGGATGTCTTAATTTTATTTATATTTTTAATGTATTATTATTATATTATAAATTCACTTAATAAATGTTTACAAGCACTTGTTAATTTATTTTAAAATTTTTTATATCAAATTAATTATTCTATAAAATTTAAACATTATATTATAATAATTACAAGAATCATTTTATTTCAAGCTCGTAACAATATTTTGTAAGCATCGATTAACATTTGCCTCCTATATATGATAATCTTAAAGTAATTCTATTTAAAGGTCATGTAGCAAGTCAATTGGACCCAAATTACTATTTAATTAATAAAATATATTTTTATTTAAATTTAATTATAAAATATATAAATATTAATATAAAATAATATTTTAATTTTGTTTAAATAATAAAACAAATTTACAAATGGAGCATGAAAATTTTTAAAAAACTTACAATCACAATCCAATCTAAACTCAGATTTAAATTGGGAAAAAAATGTACTGGTAACAGTACAGATAGTGTTACATTCTTCTCTAAAATGATTCAATATTTGAATTTTTTTTTTTTACCGCCTAAATTTTTCTGAAATATACCCAAAACTGCAAAAGGGGAAAAAAAAAAAAGTTCAGGTCTTTTTCTTGATTCTGACAGTCAACTTAGAGATCAATTCCTTGAGATAGTTGCAGCGGCTGGGTAGTCAATCAAGAAACAGAGCTGCCTTATGGCCTTCCTCCTCTTCTTCACGACCCAACAATGTCTCACATTTTTCTTTGTTGATCTTGTCCAATTCTCCCACTTTATTGTCAAGCTCAATCACAGCTTTCAACAGCTTCAATTTTGCTTCTTCTTCTTCTTCGCACAACTTTGCTTCTAAATTCAAGACCTTCACTTTTTTCTGCTATTTCTGCTACCAGTACATTCACATTACTCTTTGGCTGTGCTATTCTGTTTTCGTTTGTTGCAGCAAGCTCGTCCGCGACTTTCGTAATTCGGGTTGTGGTATTTCCATGGTCTTCTAACTTATTCGCCGATGAGTTCAATTCGGTCGCTGCATTATTTCCTGGCGACTCAGCTTCACAAGTGGCAAGCTTTTGTTTGAGTGCTTCATTTTCTTGCTCTAGCCTTTCCTTTGTGTTCTTGTAAGTGTCTTTGTTTTCACTAATGTATTTTTTTCAGCGACCGTGATCCTCTGGTACAAAAGATGGATGTTATCTTCAACTTTCTGGCAGAACTCTTGGGCTAAATCCTCCATTTTTCTTTCTAGGACCAGTAATTAAACTTGTTTCCTACCAACAATCGTTTGGCAAGCTTTGTGTTAGACTCCATAGATTTGTTAGTACTTTCCTCTCTTTCTTTCATCATTCTGTGCTGATCAGCAATCTGCAACTCCACCTGGCTTTTCTCCATCTTCATCGACTCCAACTTCTGTTGCAGAAGTTGGACCTCCGTGCTCGTCTGAGCAGTTTCCTTAACCCTTTTACTTTTACTGTCCTCCTCAGCAAAAAGCTCAAGGCCTCTCTTTCTAAATTGTGATTCCAACTCTAGAATTCTAGAATTCAGGTGAACCTTGTCTTCTCTCAATTGATTGATTTTTTGAATATTACTCCTCACTTTATCTTCCGATTTAAATGTCTGTTTGCGTAGAGCGTCCACCTTGGATTCTAAGTCCATCACCTGCACCTGTAAGCCTTCTTTTTCTTCAACCATTATCTGCTCAAGAGCACTCTTTCTTGCTAACTCATCTTTCAAGGTTTTCACTTGAATAAGATATTGGGAGAGTTCTTTAGATTTCCTCTCTAGCAGATTTTCTATTTCAGATTTTTGGCTATGTAGGGAATCCAATTCTTGCTTCATTACATTTGTTTGATCAAATGATTCATTGCTTTCGCATGCCATACTTCCACAGGGTTCACATTGTTGGGCACGTAAGTAGTCCACCTCCTTTTTCAGATTGTAGAACCTTGCCATAGAATTGTCAATCTTGGATTTTAGATTGTTTTCATTGTCTTTGCTTTGCGTCATGAGTTTAGTTTCTTCATCTCGTTCCGAAATCTGCACATACATTGCCTTATTTGTTGCTCCTTGCGGGTTAGTTTCAGCAGTCTTACCATCAATCTGTACGTCCAAATCTCTTTTCTGGTGGTGCAGAGATTCCAGCTCAGTTTTCAAGCCAGTTAACTGCTCCTCTAGCTCCGTTATCCGTGTCTTATGCACCATTCCGAGACTCCAAACTCCAAAGTGTCTTCCTTCTCATCCACTTCTTTTCCCAAATTTTTGTTGATGGTTTCTATTTCTTGTATTTTACTCCAAGCGGCCAGATAGTCTGAAGCTAAAGCTTCTTTCTCTTCGGTCTTAGAGGCCAATCGGTGCATCAGGTCAGCAACTTCTCCGCATGCCCCTTTAAGTTCTTCCTTGATGTTCTCTGCCCTGCTTCCATGGGAACTTCTATTTTTATTAAATGCCATGTCGATGTTAATTTCTATATCCACACAGGAATAATATTCCAAATCTGGGTCGGACGAATAATAGGAACAACTTTCATTTCCTTTTCCATTGATAGCTTTCTTAACGGACTCTCGTTTTCATACTGCGCACGGAGTGACTGGTACTGTGTGTGAAAGTCCTCAACAAGCCCAACAAGTTATGTATCATATTTTCCCTCTGCGTCTCCTCTTGATGAGCTTCAAGATTCTTTCCACTTTCTTTTTAGCATCAGCAGAAAGAAGAAGAAAAAACCGAGAATTCTGAATCTGATACATCAAATGAAGTGTCTATGGAAGAAAATGTTGAATCTCTCATTTTATCCTGGTAAAAAGCACTCGAGATCTTACAGCACAGAATAAATAGAACAACAAACAAAAATAGGAGAGTTGACAAAGCAATATACATTAAACAATGACAGCTATGTTAAGGTAATCAAAGAATTACTAATAAGCTGACAGTCATAAACGATAAAATAGGAT
>JBBYHO010167861.1:3347-22429 GCA_038382025.1 Adansonia gregorii | reverse complement strand
TTTGGCGCTTCTTTTGATAAAAATTTGCCCTACGATTTCCGTTTCGATTACGCTCTCCTCAATATTAAATTATCCAGGTGGCGAAATCCCATTTTATCCGCATTATTGCGAAACTAAGCGATAATTTCAACTTACTGAAAAAAAAAAAATTAAAATAAGTGGCCAAAAAAACTCAAACATGATGCCACATGGGTGATTCCCGCGCTTTGTCTTTGATCTTGTCCTAATTTATTACATTTGTTCGGAATTTCAAGGGAAAAATGGCTGAGGACAGATCATATTTGAAAGATTTAATGATAAACTTTCTTTTTTTTCCTTTATTTTCTGGGTCATGTGATGTTAGTATATCGACCAATAATATAATTATTTTTTTATTTAATAATAATCTTCACTTTCGCACGCCGTTCCGCATACACAACGTGCTTTGCTCGTTAGGTTACAACCAAACTGCGCTCATACATATAACAAGTCAAACTACGAGCTAAAGGGATCAAATGCTATTGCTAATGGGAAACCCAATTTGGGCTTTGTTTGCGCTTTAAATAATTTGACTCGGCGCTTAATCACCCTTTAAGAGTTATAGATCTTCAGTTCTAAATGGCCTGTGTTAGAATTCAACTAGGGCATTTGATAAAGGTTTTTGCACGCCGGCCCCAACTTAGTGCAAGAAGTTCTGGAATAAAATTAAAATTATAATATGCACTGCGGAACCGGCCCAGCCTAGTGCAAAAGAAAGAAAAAAAAAACTTTAAAATACAATTGGAATAACAATAAAATTTGCTGGCTATGAGGTTCGAACCTATGCGTACCTACGTACCGCTTAACCCGTCGGGCAAAGCAAATCCAGCATTTGTTAAACTATATTTTTAAGCCAACCATTTTTGACAATTTTTGTACGATCACAATTTAAATATTTTATATTAAAATAAATTTTAATACATTAATAATTTATATTATATATTTTAAAACGTATAATCATATTATATTTTAATTATTTTATGTTTAACAAATTGTATAGCATAAACATCACCAATTCTGACACAAAATTGGTTTTCTTTTGAATTAATACGCACAAATTAGCTCTAAAAATATTCATGAGACAAGCTAAGGCACAATCTAAAATAATTTAAATTCTAAACCAAAGCTCAAACCGACCAACCTATAAGCTTAAATTCAGGGTTTATTAAAAATATTAAAAAATTATTTTTATATTAATGTTTATATATTTTATAATTATATTTAAATAAAAATATAATATTATAAATCAATAAAACTATTCCAATAGAAACAAAGAAAATAAAATTTTCGTCTGACTCGTAGATAAGTCTAAGTAAACCTTTCTAGAATTAAATTTCTAGCGTCCTGGTCCAGACTACATTAGCAGATAAAACGAATAGCAATATATTATAAGGGATTGTCGAAGAAAAGTTAAAAAAAAAAATTCCTCTAATGTTAGAATTCATTCATTTCGAAGTAACAAAAATCCGCTCACACACACACAAAAGGACAGGAATTTAGTAAGCTATACTTAACTCATTTCTCCTTGTCCCATAACAGGCTCCAGAGACCGGAGAACTATATCCTTAAATAAAGACCGATTGAGTACCACTTCAATTCACACGATGTTATTAACATACTCTTAACGGTTACAACTTTGAGAGAGCTTAGACACGTAGTATTTCATCAAGTGAATTAGTTAGATAATAGTTAAGGGGATCATAAGTAAATTAGGAATATAAAAACAAATTTCCTTAAATAAAGAATTGCGCAGCTCAGCTGGTATATGCTTTTGTATTTTACGTTTGGAAGTACAATAAAGATATCCTCACCTCCCCTCCTACTAATCATCAGAAGAAATCTTCTGTTTCTTCCACTTGTAAGCAGCTTCTAATATCTTAAGATTCGTCGCCTGGTTTTCTTCTGGGAATACATAATCGATGTATTCTTCGCATCTGCCAAGCCAAGTAATTCAACATGTAATAGTATTCATAAAAAACATAGATATGCCGATACCTTTTTTTTTTTTCTTTTTCTCCCTTTGGCCGTTATATGGTCTTCAAAATCATGAAATCAAAAAAAACTAATAATAACAATAACAAATAACAAATAAAATGCGGAAACTAAAACTGGCCAATAATGCACGCTACACACAAACAGACACCCTATAAAGGGAGAAAAAACAAGTTGACCATGAGGATCAAGGGACATGTAGGAAAAAGAGCCCCGCAATCTCAGGGGCTATGGAACATTGAGAAATTATCTTGACTTGCACGCAGCATGCCCAGTGGCTTAAGCCCCACAGTCCCAGATGCCTTGATTCAAAAGAACCAAAGATGCAGCAAGAGTGCAAGCAAGACAGTAACATGATGGATCCAAGCAACAGGCAGAAGTAAAACAAATGGAGAAGTTAAACACCCGACAACACCACCATCTTCGCTGGCAATTTCCTTCCTCTTTTTGAGATTCTTCGGCAACTTAGACTGGACTAGGCTTATGTTCCCAAGCTCACCAAAATTGCTTTCCATGTTAAGCCACTCTTCCAGGAGCATAGCACGTTCCTCTTTCAATTCTGGTGCTGATGTTCAATAGTAGTTAAAGGTAAGATATTTGTTCTACGAATAAATGATCAAACTAGATTTATAACAGCAAAATTTTGACAGGTTTAAACTCAGTTCTTACCCGCTGAACGGATCCCTTCTTTTCTTCAGGATGATATTCCTGGACCCCATCTTGTGGCACGTCTGAACCCCCATCATTCTCCTGCATTGCAGAGGCTTCAAACTTCGCATAAGAAATCCACGCCTTAAGGTGTTTTGTACGATCCAAAAATCTCTTGTACAATTGTCTGGTTCATTCATATTCACCTTCTGAAATTTCAAAATCAATGTATGTCTGTCATCAAAGAAACAGAAGCATCAGCACCATTTGCTATAAGATCATTATAAAAGATATTCTTAAAACATGAAAAGTAACCAGGCGAGAAGGGAAAAAACAAGGAAAAAAATGGAGAACTCAATCTTAAAGACCCCATAGTGATCAAATTTTTTGTAACATGTACATATCTCCTATCAAACATGCAATTGGTTTTAAAGTGAAGTTCCATGAAGTAAATCACAAGCCAATCATGAGAAGAGAAAACTTATTAAACATCACGGATGAGGCAATAGGACAAAATTACCAAGCATTACATACAGACAGGATGATCGAGTAATTGTCCCTCCCACCCAGCAATTGTTTTAGTGGTTTCTGCCTCTACTAGAAAAATGCGTAACTATAACCACATAGACAAAGAACATAAAACAGTTGTAGATAAGGCAAATACCTTCCACAACAACTCTGGCATGTCCAAAGCCGGTTGTGTAATGGCAAGCTCAAAAATAGCTCTCGCTCGCTCTGTTTCAGACAACGATCTTTCTAACTCAGCATATTTGCTCCATGCATAGCAGTTCTCAGGTGCCTACTCTAGATACTTCTCATACAATTTTCGGCAACAGTAACTATTAACAAGTTGTAACTCAATCAATATACTTCTTAAAGATCTGAAAGTTAACAAAACAACATAATGAGAAAAGTTCATGTTAATGTAGTCAAGTTTATAAAACTTTCAGCATCAGGCTGTAAAAATACCTTATCTTTAGGTGCCTTTCCAGTAGCATTTTCGAGAATTTGTCGAGCACCCTTGAGATTGAGTTGTCTTATCTCAAACTGTGAAGCAAGAAGCCAGATCTTTGCAAAAGAAAACTTCTCATGGGGTATAAGCTTAAGGCACTCCCTGAAAAATTTTTAAATAAATGAGGAACTATTCAGAGTCTATTGTAACCACATATCCAAATGATGAAAAACACCCAAAACATGAGAAGTAGTTCTTTAGAGTGCATCCTATGTCTATGCATGAGGATGGGCTGGGAGACAAAATCAAAATAAAATTGTAAATATGCTATAACTTTGTAATAATAATATCCACCACCTACTAGCTATTATAAGGCCAGCCAATTCATCAAATCACAAGAAAATAAATTAACTCACGTCAAAGATAAACAATAAGTATATTTTAATCAATACAATTACAATTTCTCAAACTGTTTTGGATATAAAGTGTAGTCTATAAATAAACCAGAAGAGAGGAATCCATGTAAAGAAAGTAAATATGGAACAGAAAGGCAACCACGGAAAGATTGAACATGCTGATGCCACAAAGAAACAGAACAGTCAATGAGAAGGGTGGAATAAAGACAATGCAATCAATCTTCAGTAAGCTACTTTGTAGTTGGTAGCAGGTTAAATCCGAGATTTTTGTCTTTCTTTTTCCCCTTTTCATCAGCATACTTCCTAAGCATAGCTAACTTTTCATCAAGAAGGGCAATGATTCAGGTGAACATGCAAGACATGAAACCAATATATTCAAACATTCTACTAGTTTGGCAAACTTCTTGCAGAGTTGATTGGCATGATTTATATGTAAAGCAGCATATCATTGCAATTTAGCAACAATAGCAACCAAAAAATCATAAATCCATGAAGGAAAAAGTAATATAATTATAAACATCTCTTGCCCGCTCCATATCTGCTGCATCGAGCTCCTCATAAAGAGCATAATTAATCCTAGATTTACAAGTAATCCATAAGTCAGTTACACGGTTCAGAATTAATAAATAAATAAATAAATAAATAAATAAACAAGCATACCACCATTAAACACACAAAAACTCACCACAAGCAAATATATCTCTGCCAATATCACTTCTCCCCGGCCGGGGGAACATTGGCTATAGCTCTTTCACAAACCTCCCTTTCATGCCCACATTCTCTTCCAACCTTGTATAATCGAACCAAGCATCATAATGCAGTGGGTTCTTCCTAACTTCATCCTCATATTGAAGCCTCCTCTTTCCTACAATGGCATCCTCAATTCCTTCCTTAACTCCATACTGCTTCTCGAAAGCCACAAACTTTCTATACAAATCCTCTGCCCTCCCTTTGGGTATATGATCAAGAGAAAACTTGTAAATACAACGAGCTCGATTTGTTTCCTTACATCGTTCTTCAAACTCAGCAAAGGCAACGAATAACTGCTCAGCATCTTCTTCATCTGCCAGCTTCTCCACCGCACGTTCATGCACATTCCTTGCCCATACAATCTCCCCGTTTTTCATCTCGAATTTGGCGAATTTAATCCAAGCTCCGACTTTGGGGTGGCATTGAATGAACCGTTCGTAAATTCCACGCGCACATTCAACTTCATTGTATCGAAGCTCGAACTTGATGTAGGAAAGCCAGCCCTGTTGGTCCGGCATCCACGACATCCAACGTTCAAAAATCTGGCGAGCTCCGGCAACGTTCCCTGACATTTCTTCCATGTGGATGTACTTGTACCAGAGCTGGTCCACGCGCGGGAGGAGCGTGACGGCAAGGTCCCAAACATTCCTTGCGTGGTTGATGAACTTGTTCTTCATCTCCACTTCGGTGTATTTGAGCCATAAAGTGTGGTTCCCATAATCCACTTCCAGAGCGCGCTCCCACAAGCTCCGTGCTCGATTGAAGTCTTTTTGAGACTCTTCCATTGGGCGTACTTGATCCATACGCTGACATTCCACAGTACACGGCGAATTAGGTCTTCAAATTCCTTGCGTTTGCGGAGGCGATAGTCCGCGAGTTCTGTAGGGTCTGTTATCTTCTGCTTCGGGGGTCGAATTTCTGCCTCTTGTCGTTCTCGAGCTTCTCGGAGGATTTGTTCGGCGGTAATATTGGATGGGAGCCGGGGTTTTGTTTTTGACACGGGTTGGCAAGGGAGTTTGACCACTGTATCTTTACGGGTCAAGTATCCGAGTGAAGGATCTGCCATGACTGATTTATGTTCTGGGACGGGAAGCCGAGGAAAGAATTGGAGGTCGGGGCTAGAACAGGTTAGAACCTGGATCTCTTACTTGAGATTGGGAAAGGGATATTATGGGCACTGTATTTGTTTGATTTTAGTTTAAAACGGGACTAGGGTGGTGGCGGAGCAGGGCAACGCCAGCGTTGGTCACGGTGGGCGGTTCTGGGTTCGTGGGGTTCCGGGTTTCAATTGAAGTCGTCTTAGTGTTTCCGGTAGGAGGCACTCGAGAACGTTTGACAAAGGGATTCGTTAAAATTGAACCACACCCCCACCCCCCCCCCCCGGGGGAAAAAAGAAAATGGCCCTTTTAACAAGGAGTAAAACGCAGCGTTTAGGAGCAGAAGGATCCGCGGGTACGCCGGCGGAATATCTGACCAATACCAGACAGCTTGATCCGGAGAGTAAAAAGTGAAGTACCAGGCTACCAGCAGGCCTGACCCATGACGTCGCCCCGCCCCACTCATCACAACAAGTCTTATGCTGGGTTTTCGGGCCTCCTTCATTGGGCTTCTCCATTTGGATCATTGTTGAGTACATTTTTTTGTCCTCAGCATTCATTCAATTTGTCGTGCGCATATGTGTTTTATTTAAATAATTTATGAGCGAAACGGAAGATGAATTTTTTTTTTTCTCTTTTATTTATGCTAGTAGTACTCGTGAGAAACTTTTAGGTTTTACCCTCACTACCCCATTAAAAAGGGGGTGGAAAAAAAATCTGTGGAAAGTCTTCCCAGCTTCTTCTGTAATCTGCACGACGCTTTTTTTTTTGGTTCCTCTGTCTCATACAAAAATGGCAAATGGGGGTAATTATTCGGCAGATTTGGGAGAAAACGAAGATGGAAATATGAGCAATTGGAGTGTTTCCAAACTGATTTCTTTCCTCAAATCCGCTTTTCGTCCCACGGATTTTGCCAAGGTAGAAGCGGTTCTATTGGCAAAAGAAGACAAATCAAAGCTGGAGATCGAGACGCTGAATCAGGAAAAGTATTCCTTTTTCTACAAGTTCGAAGAAGAGAGATTGGAGAAAATGAGTCTTGAAGACGAGCTCAGGAAATGCAAGAAAGAGTGCGAGGAAATGAGGAGCGCGGCGTCGAAGTTACGGCAAGAGAATATGGTTTTAAGGGAGAGGAAAAAGTTTGCAGAGGAAAGATGCAATAAATTGTCGGAGGAAGTGAAGAGAATCGGAGAGAAGGATCAGGAAATGATTCATTTAAGAAGCAAGAATCGCGATCTTGAATGTGCGAAAGCGAAGGCTCAAGCTGATATGGAAATATCGAGGAAGAGATTTTAGGAGCTTGATGTGAGGATTTTGAATTTAGAGAGTGATTTGCCGATGTTGAGAGGTCGAGATGATTTGAAGAACAATGGGATTGGGGTAGAAAACGGGAATTCGGAAAATGGGAGGCTAAAACCTGATGAGACTGGGAAGGTGGCAGAAGTCCCCGTCGTTCCAAGCTGTGATTCTCCTCCCGAAGCTAATAGCCATTCACCAAATGCTGGTAAAAATTACGATCTGCTTCCATTTTTTTTCGTGTCTATATTGTCATTTATTGGTTAACTCGTTTGCTTTGTTTGAGTTTCTAGTAATGAAATGAATTTCAATTTGTTAGTTTAATGTTCATCAATGCCGCGGTAAATAATAATAAGAAAGATTATTTGTTTAACAAATGTAGATGACATTGTTTTTAGTGAGCATTGTGTTTTGTGTATAGGATTAGTGTTGCCTGTATAAAAGGCTTGCACGTTGCATGAAACCTCCCTTTTATTGGAGAACCTTGTTCCGTGTTCAGTTGGTTTTCTTACCTTTTATTATCCTTTATCTTTAATCAAAGATTCCTATAGTGAAGTTGCTTTTGGTGGTGAAGATTAAGTTGCTACTGAGCAAACTAGTATTCTTTTCGGAGTTGCAGAATCAATGGTGGTAAATTAAAGGCATATATACATTGTTCTTTCTTAACTAAGTATGACTGTGCTATTGATTTCAGAAAGTCATGCTATAGTTGATCATCGAGACTGTTATGCTGGGAGATTTCATTATCATTTCAGGTTATGGACTTATAGTTGGACTGATTCTTGTATCGAATGATATAATATATACTGAAGTGTAACAGGATAAGGAATTTGCTCTGATAGCTTGTATGTCTTGCAGGAACTTCAAAATATTAAAGCTGATTTATGTACCAATATGTAATTGATTTACCATGCTTCTTGAGGAAATTAGTACCCAATTTTGAAATTACTGCATGTATGGATCATAATGTGTATACAGATGCTAGACTTTGCTGTGGGTGTCAAAATTCAAAATACATATCCAAAAGCTGTAATTTCCTTTGCCAGTATGGTTTGATGGGGTTGTACTTATTTCTGTTGAATCTTTTAGGCAATGATTGTACTTTTGAAACAATGAAACTTTCCTAAGAAGCAATCAAATATGAATAAAATTATGGGTCTGGCACCATGGCATCTCTCCAGGTTAATACAGATGACAACTTTGTTAGATTTGCAGGATGTTTAGAACAAATTCTAAGAGCTAATGTTAAATGTATGTCTATGGCAATAATTACCTATTCTGGAGTTTGTAAAGTTTTTTTTTTCCCCTTTTAATATGCACAATTTCTTTGTAAAACCTTGTATGCCAGGGAGTGGGAGACCTCCTCCTCAAAACATTGTTGAGATTGTTGATATTGATAGTGATGATGATTGTGCGCCAGTGGAAATTCTGAGTGAAAAACAAATGACTCATTCTGCTGATAACTCACATTCAGCTCAGATTTGTGAAGAAAATGGGACTCCAACTCTCAAAAGAAAACAAACTTCACCTATAGATGTTGGTGAGACTGAAAATGGTGATAATGATGAAAATACATCAACTAGGAAGTTAAAGATGAGGAAACTTCAAGAGCCAGTTTGCGTGCCTGATGATCATCCTGTTAATCATTTCTCAACGACAACTATCTTTTCTGATATTAATGAGGTTAAGAAAGGTTGTGCCACACCAAGGGAGGGTTTTATGGTTTCAAGACAATGTGAACAGAAAACAGTGTCTGAGCAGAAGTCTCAGAATCTTATGAATGGGTTTCCTTTGGATGGGCTTTGTTTCTCTGAGGAAAGTTCTGCTTCCTCCGATTCTGACTCTGATGATGACAGTGAGGAATGCATATTTCCTTCAACCATTCTCAGCTTGCACCGGAGGCTCGGAGGGAAAACAGAAATTAGCCACAGGAAATAGATGGCTACTTTCTGTTTTTGATAGGATAAACCAAAGCAGTCTTTCTCAAATTGTGCCAACCAACAATCTAATGCACACAGGTAACGCTACGGAAGTTTCCTCATATCCCTTGCCTTTTATTCTTTTTGTTCATTGATAGTAAAGGTTAGGATGAGATAGTTTCACTCGATATCATGAAGATGGGTTCTCATAAAAACTAGTTACATGCATGAGAACTATTGTAAAAGGCAAGGCAGGAGTAGAGTAGGGTTGTTTAGAGAAGATAAGAGAAACTGGAACAGGCAGGGAGGGGAGACACTTGTCCAGTTCTTCTAACATTAAGTTTGATGATCCAAATGTTGATATGAATCTATGCACTCTGCTTTATGATAACATAATACAGTATTTCCTTTTAGCATTGAAAGAAACAGGCTTCCTATATTGTATCCATATTTTGTTTGCTTTCCTTAAAATTTTGCTGCAATAATTTTTCATGTCTTACAGGTGGGGATCCAGAGGTGAGGCTGAAGAAATATGTTGCCTAGTTGCTGGAGGATGACCAAAAGGTCTTGATCATTATAATGAACTAGCTATTCAACACAGAAAGCAATTATTTGAGATATTGCCAAAGAAAAAGGATCCGTTGTTGTTATATTTGTAGACATGACCGAACGAGTAGTGTTCTTACAGGAAGTTGTCACCAATACGATGATGGCAGGCAGCTACAATGTCAAAGATGTTGGGATCTTTTTGTTTTTCTCTAATTTTTTCTTAACAAGTTTTAAAACCTTTCAATCATGTCTCACTGTAGATAATCTTTATGCATTAGAAGACAGAAAGAACATTGATTTATAGCTGCTAATTCTGCTGGTAAGATTTACATTATCTGCTTCAGTTAGTCCCATCTTGCAAATATGATGCTTAATAAATGCCGCAGCATGTAAAATATTGCAAATTATTCCTTCATGGATCTTGCTTTAGCTTTGTATATTACATATGAACAAAACAATTGTGATTATATGAATCTGAATTGTGATGCTTATATACAAAGACTTAATTTTTTTATTTAAATGCATGCATGTCTTCTTTGAATTGCCCAGCCCTATCAATCAATTCAGACATTTCTCTGGGAAAAAGAAAAGTTTTATTTATGGATGTTCGAAAATTGGATTATCCATTCAAATTAGAAGACTTCTGATATTTGGAAAGATTTACCCCTCTAATTTGAATCCGATGTCCACCTCTAATTTTATTCATTGCTCTTTTGAAATTCTTTATTTATCTTCTTTCCGGGGGATGCATTAAAGCTGCCTCAAAAGCATTCCATTGTGAAATTATGATATTGAGATTGAAATGACTATGAATTTGCAAAATTATAGCTTGATGAGTTTGCATGTAGGTATGGCGGTGGGGTTGCGCATGACGCGGCTTGAGTGAAGCCAGAGGTTGGAACAAGATGACAGGAAACTCTGGTCCCCTGTGTCTGGCCACGTGATGCCACCATTATCACCAGCCCGTTTAACCCCACCCGGCCACAGCCACCCGACTGCACCACTCCTACGTTTGGTACGACGTGGACTTTCCATCTCCACCCGATGCTCCCTCCTTTGGTCCAGTAGCAGCAGCAAACTTAGTCGCTGTTTTCTTCTTTCGAAAGCACCGGCAGAAGAAGTTCAAAATTTCTCATCAATACAACTCTAAATTAAACTAAGCTACTATTTAAAAAAAAATCCTTTTTTCTTGGCACATAAATTCTAAAAAAAAAAATGTTAAAACTAAATGATCATGTGTAGCAGGCAAATTTACTCAAAATAACATGATCGATAAATCAAAAATGAGGGACTGACTGCAATTTGTATTATCAGGTGCCATTAAACAAATCCAAAAGTAAAGTATCGGTTCAGTCAAGACTTAATAATAATCAAAGGATTCATATATTCGTAGCCATAGCAAATACAATTCAAAACCAAATGCACGGGATTTTTTTAATGAGATTTATTTATGTATTAAAAAAATACTATAATATAGTATGATGTAAATTTCGTTAATATATATTATATCCACAAAGATATAGTACTTATAATAATTATAGTATTAAATTTGTATTAATTAATGCTATTAAATTAGTACCTCCTAAATTCTGCTTTAAATCATAAAATCAATTCAAACGTTAAAAGTCGTATATATTAATATATATATATATATTTATATTATAACAGGCGATTTCGGAGCTACGAAGACAAACGGTCTGCAAAGGTAATTATTAACCAATATTAATTAATAATAAATAAATGTCCAGAAGCAGGGCAGTGGCTGCCATGCCTGACCATACCATGCCATTTTTCAACATTTCCGGGGCGTCGTTCGGTGAGTCAGTGACCGAAAGGTATTATTTTAAAGGAAATTAAAATTCTATATTTGTTTTTTTATTTTATATTTTGTTATTAATAATAGAATTACTAATATTTTCCGCGAAGACTTTAACGAGATATATATATATATATATATATATCTAACTGACAGAAGTTTGCTTCTCCGACCGGATATGTTATTTTTTTTTTATGTCCTTTTTTCAGGCAACTACTTTCATCTAATCTATCCACTTTTTTAAAAAATATTTACTTTTGCACCTTCAATTTCTTCTAAGGGTTCTAGGGTTTTCACCATTGTTATTTTCTTTTTGATTTTCTGTTTTACCGTTTCTCGTTTTCTGCTTCATGGATTGTGAGCTCCGGACTCGGGCGGGTTAAGTTCTCTGAGTTTTTGGTTCCAACAATTGCTGCGGTATGTTTTCTCCTTCTTCTTCTTCTTCTTCTTAGTGTTATTATTATTATGGACTTTTTGCATCTCTGTTTGTTTTCAGTTTGCTTGCCGAGAAAATGAAGTAGAAAAAAAGGAAACAAGTAATGAAAATTTCCTAATGATTTATTTTGGTTGGGGGGTTTTGAACCTAGTTGAGAATAAGGACACTATTAAGACTTTGAAATTTTAATTTCATTTTCTTGATTTTAGGTAGCCGCTAAACGAACCGTTATTAGCCGTTATTAGGTTTATTCGAAATCGGAAAATTGGTTTGAAAAGTTGATTAGAAGAATTTGGAGGTGGTGGCTTTGCTCTATTGGAAGTTATGTGCGGTTTCTGTTTCCTTAGGTTTCGAAATATCAAAAATTTGATTATTCACATGCGCTTTTGCCTGTGTTTTAATCAGCTCTCGGATACTTTTTGTTCAAATGACAAGTTGATTGCTCAATGTGTATTTTGTATTACCCACTGGCTCATGTCAAATGCTGCACTTAATGAAAATTGAGGAATTTTCATATTTTCTAAACCCATTTGGGCATTTTTAAACCATATGAATATGCAATTTGCATCACCCTCCTATTTGTTGGATTGATGATAACGGTTACAAAAATGGTTATAATTGTTTCTGACTAGGAATTTAACATGCAGTGGAAGAAAAACCCATGACTGAATGAAGTTTGAGTGTATAGTATGGACGAAGGAACAGCTGATGAAGTAGCTTCAAGAAATGCAGCTGAGGGGGCTCATCTTCGGGGCAAAGAAGTTCAGCTTTTAGTGAAACCTGACAGCTACAACATGGTGGAGTCCCAAGAAATGACGATACCGCGTGAGGTTAATGCTCTTGAGAGCTCATTCCACGTTCTTGGTGACATGTTGGGAGGTAAGAATGTGTTGGAACCTGGGTGTATGAGCCCTCGCACTATTGATGACGCAAATGACATCGTTGAAGAGTTAACTCTGAGAAATTACAATGGTTCCAACTTACCCATGGTTGGTCCATCAAATAATAGAAAAAGAATACAGATGAGAGAGAACCATTGGCAACATTTTCATCAGTTGGTAGGCGGATCAGGAAGTGGGGGTTCATGTGGCAATGGGGACAACAGTCAGGCAATGACAAGTATGTCACAGGATGTAGGGTTTTCATCTTTTTCCGAATTTTTGGGTCACAAACCTTCAAGTGATGGGCTGAATGACGCAGCAGAACAGAGTGGTAAGAGTAATGAGGTTTCAGGCAGTCAACTATCTCATGGAGGTATCAAGACGAAGATTCTATCAAAATCAGGATTTTCTGAATTTTTTGTCAAAACTACATTGAAAGGTAAGGGAATTATATATAGAGGTCCATCTCATGATGCCTCTGGAATTGAGGCTAGACATAAGAACAAAACAAAATCTACCGAGGAAGCTTTGGTGTCTCCTAATCCTTCAGTGAAGGCTGCTGGAAGCCCTGTTGTGGCTTCTAATATTTCACTGATCTTGTGTGATAGAACTGGTATGGCTTCTTCCAATGAGATCATAGGGCCGAGGACTGGCGAGCGTGATCATGATGGGATTAACTTGAGAGAATTGCTGAAAGCTCAGTGTCATAAAGCAAAAAAGGCTGAGCGTTTGTATATATTCAGACAAATTGTGGATCTAGTTGATTATTCTCACTCTCAAGGAGTTATCTTGCATGATTTGCGCCCATCTTGCTTCATGTTTTTGCAAGCTAATCAGGTTAAATATATTGGATCAGGTGTCCAAAAAGGATTTCCAGATAATGTCTTGGATAAAGATTCCCCCCCTTTAGAGAACTTTCTGATTAAGAGAAGGCCAATGGAGCAGGGAATTATTTCCTCAGTTGGTCTTTGTGCTAAAAAACAGAAGCTCAATGAGAACACAAACTTGACTAGGTGGCCTATGTTTCATTTTAGAGGTGGGCTCAAAATTGAAACCATAAGTAATACCTTTTTTTACAATGAATCTAGTGAACATTGTCCAAATACAGAATTTAGCAATTCTGGGTGCTTTCATGCATCTAATTTAGCACAGCAGCAGTCAACCTCCGTGAATGAGCAGTTGGAAAAGAAATGGTATGCAAGTCCAGAGGAACTTAATGGAGGTGCTTGCACAATTTTATCAAACATTTACAGTTTGGGGGTGCTGCTTTTTGAGGTACAAAAAAGCCAACTTTGCTGAATATCTTATATTTGTGTTCTTATCTATTTTTTTTGGTCTGCATGGAGGAGAGTGGATAATTGGATTGTTTCTTTCAGTTGCTTTGTCATTTTGAATCTGAGAGAGCACATGCTGCAGCAATGTTAGATCTATGCCATAGGATTTTTCCTCCAACTTTTCTGTCAGAAAACCTCAAGGAAGCTGGATTTTGTCTTCGGCTACTTCATCCAGAACCTTCTTTACGCCCAACTACAAGGTAGTACAAACTGTGCACCAATGCTAAATGTCAAGCTCTAGAATCTTATTAATGAAGTTGGATATGGAGAATTTGGAAAAGTAACAAATGCTAATGAGTAGACTGTGATAAATATATATCAACTATCTATAACATATCAAGGGATATAAAGCAAAAAGAATCAGTTGGTCAGATGATGAACTAATTAGAGAATTATATTCCATCTCAAGTTGGTGGAAAGAAAAACTAGAAAATTAGTAAACTATAAAAAACGAAAAATGTGGAAGCAATTAAAGTAAAATACGCTATGTAATTTACATTTGGGAGATCTGCTGGGAATTGAACCTTCTCATGTAAAGGTAAGGATATGTTGATGATAAACTATTTTTCTGTTTATTTTAATTAATTTATAGGTAGTGCCTGGTATCTTTGTATTATCCATGCTGTTTTGAGCAATGGCTAAGTTTTGAGCATTAATGATTATGTTTGTACAAACTTGCTGCCTTTGTGCATGGATATGTAACTGTTCAGACCCTGATGTCCATTTATAATTTAATGTAGGATTCTAAGCTTATGATTGCTGTTGTTTAACAGGGATATCCTACAATCTGAAGTGCTTAATGGATTCCAGGAAGTATTAGCAGAAGAATTATCTTCATCTGTGAACCAAGATGATAGCGAATCGGAGCTATTATCGCATTTCCTTAGTTTATTGAAAGAGCAAAAGCAGAAGCATGCCTCAAAATTAGTGGAAGATATTGCATGCTTAGAAGCGGACATTGAAGAGGTTGAGAAAAGGCACGGTTCTAGAAAACCTTTAACATATTCTTCCATTAATGTAGGGGAACTTAGGCACCTTAGTAAAGAACCTCCAATCTCACTGAAGCATTCTAGTTTATGCCCCGTTTCCTCTGCCAATGAGATGAGGCTAGTGAGAAATATCAATCAGCTTGAATCTGCTTATTTCTCTATGAGATCAAGAGTCCAGTTTCGTGAGACTGACTCAATGACACGGCTAGATAGGGATGTACTAAAAAATCGCGAGAACTGGCATTTGGCACAAAACATGGAAAAAATACCAAATCCTACTGATAGCCTTGGAGCCTTCTTTGATGGTCTGTGTAAGCATGCTCGATATAGTAAGCTTGAACTCCGTGGGATAATGAGAAGTGGCGAGTTCAACAACTCTGCAAATGTTATCTGTTCTTTGAGTTTTAATCGTGACGTGGATTATTTTGCTGCTGCTGGTGTCTCTAAGAAAATAAAGATATTTGAGTTTAATTCACTCTTTACTGACTCTGTTGATATTCATTACCCAGTCATTGAGATGTCAAACAAATCGAAGCTTAGCTGTGTTTGCTGGAATAACTATATCAGGAACTATCTTGCTTCAGCTGACTATGACGGTCTGGTTAAGGTTTGTTTATCTTGCACACGAGGGAGCATTTATTGTTTAAGGAACACTTTTCTATGTCTGTTGATAAGCTGAATGCACGTGGCAACTTTGCCATATATCTGGTATATGCGGAGCATTTTTCCTAGATTCCAACTTGACAGGAGCTAATTGTGTCTTACCACTAAACTTCATCCTTGTCGTTAGTTTTTAACATATCCATTGAATCCCTTTCAGTTGAAAGTTGGCTGAATTTGTAGTAAAGTTGGCTGAATTTGTAGTAAAGTTGGATCTTCATTTTCTGTTTCCTCTCAGCTAATTCTAGAACTAGTCACTTTCTCTTATGCTGATCATAGCTCATACTTCGTTGTTGGTGTTTTCCTGAAAAGAATATGGTTGGACAAAAACCCAGAAATCTAGCTCTTGATGAATGAAACTACTCTGGATTTAGAAGCTATGGAAGTGGCTTAGTACTGTTTCTAACTACAGTACTTCGCTATAGCTTGACTGCTGCCATGATTTTTATATGTAACTTTTGATAGGATGTAAATCCTAAACATCATTTGGACATAATTTTGAATCATAATCTTCATAGAGGATGAATTTAGCATTTACAATTATGCTCAAAAGCTTTTGTGTCCCCTATGGTTTTGGAGTTTCCCTTCTCCAACACCATGTATATTAAGACACTGCTGGTGGATTAATATTTTGACCTAGAAGTCTTATTTGTTGAAATAACGTTGTGGAGATAGCTAATGGTATGTTGGTTTGGTTCCTGGAATAACTGTGATTTTTTAAATGCGCTTTGTACCCAGCTCAGTCATTTCCATATATGTCATAAGCTTTATGATGTTAAAATGACTTTTAATAGTTTTTGAATTCCCTGCATTGCACATTGATACTTTTTGCTTGGATGGGATCCAGTTATGGGATGCAAGCACTGGTCAAGCTATCTCTCATTATGTTGGGCATGAAAAGAGAGCTTGGTCTGTTGACTTTTCTCAGGTGTATCCTACAAAATTAGCTAGCGGCGGTGATGATTGTTCTGTGAAACTTTGGAGCATTAATGAGGTATATTCTCCTTCGGTGTCTTATGGATTTCAAAGCACAAGATAGGAGGCACATGATGAACATATTTTTTCACTGTAAATTAATTAAATTTGGGAAAAGGAAACAGACAGTACAAATGAAGAAGCCAGATCCCAAAACCAGGGTAAGTTAAGGTTACTGGTGCAAGACACACGTTAGTCTGCCCCTTTTACATAAATTGACTGTTATATTCCACTTATCAGTAAATAACTTGTACAAAAATGTCCACAATTCACTGCTCTTATTGATCAAGAATAAACCCTTTTTGCTTCATTGTATCAGAAAATGAAATTAATATAACGGATTGTTTTGGATCATCGTTGCTTGCGGAGCCATAAAATTTGATCATTATAAACTTTGTCTTATACGAGCTATAAAGATTGCAAGAAACTGGCCTTGTGTGTGTTTATGCATGTTACGCAGGTAGGAAATGAACTGCAACTGTTTTTGGATAAGCATATGTCCTTTGTCATTCAAGGTGTCCTGAAAGCACTACTCTAATTTGCCCAAGCTTATGCATTAATCCTTGTTCCCCTCCTTTCTTTGTGTAGAAAAGCTGCTTAGGCACCATCAGGAATATTGCAAATGTCTGCTGCGTTCAGTTTTCTGCTTACTCCACTCATTTACTGGCATTTGGATCTGCGGATTACAAAACATATTTCTACGATCTTCGGACTGCAAGAGCCCCATGGTGCGTTCTTGGTGGTCATGATAAAGCTGTGAGCTATGTGAGATTCCTGGACCCGGAAACTGTAGTTACTGCTTCCACTGACAACACATTAAAACTTTGGGACCTCAATAAAACTTCTTGTGGTGGCCTGTCCTCTAATGCTTGCAGCTTAACCTTTCGTGGACATACTAATAAGAAGGTTGGCACTGCTTTGCTGGAAAAAGGTTTTTTGTCCTTATTATATCTTGACTGACAAGCCTTTTTCCTCATTCGTGTTTCGTTTGACTTTTCACTTCTCCAGAGTTTTGTTGGATTAGCCGTTGCTGATGGTTATATAGCCTGTGGTTCAGAAACGAATGAGGTATTAAGCTTGGTTTCCTTTCTAAAGTCACTTGGTTAGTGAATGCATTCTCAGTTTCTTTTGGCTTGGCAGCATTAACTTATTGAAATATGGTGTCGTAGGTTTATGCTTACTATAGGTCTCTGCCTATGCCAATAACTTCACATAAATTTGGGTCCATTGATCCTATTTCCGGGAAGGAGACTGATGATGACAACGGACCGTTTGTATCAAGTGTTTGCTGGAGAGGGAACTCAGACATGGTTGTTGCTGCAAATTCTAGTGGATGTATCAAAGTGCTGCAAATGGTTTAAGGAGAAGGATAATTGCTTAGAAACATCAATTGCTGGCATTATTTTTAGAACCCGACGGTTGCCATGCCGAGCTTTCTTCTGGAGGCTTATACTTAAAGCACCAAAGCCATCTTGGGTTCCGGCTAGTATGTCACATACATTGGACTCTGAGTATGCTCAGTGGCTCATTTCACGGCTCAGCTGTAGTATTGAAGTCGCGCTTTCAAAATTAGCTGGAACTAGATTCCTGTGGAACTTTACTGGCTAAGTATCAGGAAAATCACGATGCCTCCAGGTTCCTGAGATCGAGAGATTCAAACTGTAAATATGGGCAAGCAAATTTGAGATGGAGGTAACTTTTCTATGAGAGGCTTTTCGTATCAGTTCTTGGAGCAAGAATGTATATTATTTTGCTCCGTGAAACAAATGTGCAGTCCTCTAAAACCTTTCCAATAGATTGGTTTTAAGCCTTAGAAGTATATTTGGTAATTTACTCCATTCTAGGGAATTCTTTTTTGGGTTGTAACTAAGCATTCTATCATTCTATGTAACAAAGGTTTTTACCTCTGTAAATCTAAAAAATTTGATGTATATTATAGTTTTGGCATTTAGATTGGAAAAAAAAAAAGAAAATAACGATTTTATTATCGAAAAGAAATTGAATTCCTTTTGATTTTAGGAGGTAATATTTTACTTTCCAATATAGTTTTCTATGGATATCGCTGAATGGTCTTTCAGAGATAATATATTGGAGCTTAGGAAGATTTTTTTATTTTTTTACTTATATTCGATTCGAATGTGTCAAATATAAATATTAAAAATAAATATTAAAAAAATAAAAATTTAGATAACATAATAAACGAGTTCTCAAACCTTGCTCAAGCTTGCGTTTCGGCATCCCTCTTAAATTGTCAACTCATAAACCATTGAACATGAGAAAAAGAATGGAAAAACAAGGACAAGATATGCCTAACAATAGCGAGGAATATCGAGTAGAACCTACAATAGTTTTGGCGA
>JBBYHO010167753.1:14432-31516 GCA_038382025.1 Adansonia gregorii | reverse complement strand
TTCTTCTTCTTCTTCTTCTTCTTCTTCTTCTTCTTACCTTCAAATGCAAGAGCAATAGAAGACTTACAAGCCTCTTACTTTTTAGTGATTAGCTTTTTCCTTTTCATGTTCTCAAAACCATAATTAAAAGCAATAGGTAGATTTGTATCTACTTTAGGTTAGTGGCCATCATAAAGCATAAGCTCATAGGCTTGTAACTCCGTTATGAGTTCGGTGAAACCTAACCCTTTGCTTCCCAAATTATACACACTTAAAAGCCTGTGAAATCTTTAAAAAAAATTAAACACCATCTCAATCTAGGTGTTGTATTCCAACTCAACATCATTTTAGTAGCCTTAGCAAAGTACCCCATAGGCATGAACATATGATCTTTCACCAGAGTTCCTACCTTTTGCTTACAGTTTATTAAATTTGTGATATTGAATTGTCTAGCTAACTTGACTTGGCTTCTGAACATATCCTCTAAATTATCCATGATCTATCTAGTAGTCACATAGTTCTCATGTTGCTTTTGCAAGGCACTTAACATGCTAGCCAGCATATAGCAATGAGCTATGTCATTAGACTTTCTCATTGAGTATAAAATGCAAAAGCCTATCCATTAAGTGCATCATCTTAAGGTTCAGGTGGGCAAAGTTTGTCAAGTACGAACTTGAGTCTCTCATAGCTAAAAACAATTAGTAAATTTCTTTTCTAGTCTTTAAAATGATCCCGATTCAATATTTTATTAATGACAATTTAAATAAGAGGTGTAGTTGACATTTTGAACTAAAACAAATAAATATATTCGAAACATTACAATCATGCTCAAGCAAATATAAAATAGATATTTAGCAATTAAACATAAATAAATATGTTTCTAAATAAAAAAAACTTAAAAAATGTAGCATTGCAGTGGTAATTTTTGGCATCTACTGCTTTAAGCAATCAAGGGGTGATCATAAAACAAATAGCTAAAAATAGGGATCCCTTCCAATTAATATATGTTACCTTAAATCCTCTTAGGTTAAGACATATATTAATGGCCATTTATTTGGGTCTTGAATTGCTGGTCTATCTTGATAAACTAGTTTCTAACCATGTAATCCATTCGTTCAATTCCATAAAATATTTAAAAAATAACTATCTTTACAATTTGATAAATTTGGATCGCCCATAGCCTTTAAAATATCTATCCTTTATAAGCCCAAGCCTATTGCTCGTGTGAATTTTTAGCAAATAATGGTTAAAAATTTTGTTGAGGTTTAAATCCTAACTCTCTCTCATAACCCACATAGGTCTGATCCACCACTGGGTTTTGCATCTCGATGGCCTAACAAACCACCCCTAGACATGCAGCTATGCACATGGTGCACGCATGGGGCTTACACCTTGCATGGCATGGTGCAACACCTAGCATGCACCTATATAATGAAGAATGACCATGCCATGTCTACACGTCAAGAGTATCTTACCCTAATGTATGGCATCCTATCGAGCACTTACTCGCATCTCTAAGGTACACTCATGCTTGGTTGCATGGGTGGATGAGTTCCTGTACGCCCCAAGTATGTGCATGCACCCATGTGGTACATCCGAGGTTAGGGTTCATACCCAACCCTACCTTAACACCCATGCAACCTTAGCCCCCCGGTGCGACTGAGGTTGCATTTGCTACTGCTAGGGTTTGCCTTCAATAGTGGCTCTCTAGTCCTCGACTATTATTGGGGCTTGCCCCCTAGTGGTAACCATATGTCACTTCAAGGACTAGGCTGCTAGGGTTCGTACCCTAGCAGCCTCAGGTTAAGGTTTTAAGGTTTTAGGTTTTTAAGGTTTTCTCGATATACGTACTTGCGTTTGGGAAATTGCATAGCTTTAAGCTATTAATTCTAGAGTGAAGCTATTGGTTCCCAATAGAAGTTGTTGGTTCTGGATAACTGCCAAATTATCAAAAAATGAACAGGTTAATTCAAAAATAATTTATGGTCATCAAATCTTCATCTTTAATGTACAATTTACATAAAAAATTGAATAAAAAATAAAAGCAAACCTATGTGGTGATGATAGACCACATCTAATTACAAACCCAATAAGAACCTTGATACATCAATTCAAAAATCTAAGATACCATGATCAACAAAGCAAAAAGGTAATATATATCATGACAAACAACATAATCTAGATTGCTAACTCTCTAATAATTAAATCCTTACATAATTAAAAAGAATTTTGATTATAAGTTTTAGGTATAAAAAATAATCACAATTTGGCTCAAATAAATTGTAAAAAAAAATAGATCAAATGCGAAGCAAAATTTTAAAAATTTTGTTTCGATCATCCTAAATCATGTTGTTATATACAATAAAATCACCATAATCAATTACCTGAGTTGTATATCTGAAGAATCGATTCAATAATTCCTAAATCAATGTGAAAGCTTCATCCAACTAAACTTCTTTACCATTCTTCAATTTTAGGATAGTAGAGTGTACGGGCATTCTTTATCTTGATCAACTATAGATTCGTGTGGCTTGGTCATCCTTAAAAACCATAATGTGCAATTCAGTTTAAAATCACGGGATGTTGTAGTCAAAAACCTCTAGGCATGGCACTAAAGTCTAAAGAAAGACCTTAAGCATAAACCTCTTATTTATATCAGGTAGATGTAGCCATAATTTTAATTTTAATTAAAATAATTATTTTATTATTCCATAAAACCTTATGTGTAGTGCTAACACTAATATGGGTGCCCACCACATTTTCCACCCAAACTAAAAAATTTCTATATATTTCGGGCCCATATTTATTTTATGGAATTCAACCCATTTAATCTAAATACTAATTAATTCTAATTAAACTGTTAATTTTATTTAGCTCAATAATTTTCATAACCCTAATTCTATTTCGAAATAAAATCATGGCAATTTTATTTGAATAGATAATATATACTATAATCAAAATAAAATTAATTATAGAAAAATAATTAATTTAATCGCAAAGAATGATAAATAAATAAAATATTTTTTGCTTAATTTATTTTAAAAGATTTTTCATATTTAATTTATAAATAAATGTTTAAACAAGACTCAATAGATATTAAATTAATTATATAAATAATTAATTTCCTATCTCTATTTAATTTAAATTAATTTCAATATTTATCAAAATATAAATATAATTAATACAAACTATTAATTCTTGTCTAAATAATTATTTCATCAAATTAAATATATATTCTAAATAAAATAATACCAAAAATAATTTTTATTTATTTACTGAAGAAAATGCCTGCACTCCTAAAATGAGTGAATCCAGTACACCACTTCACCATATTAAGAATGATCTAACTTTGGGTATTTCTGATTGATAACCATTCGTTAAAGAACTATATTGAGCTAATTATAATTAGGCTTCAATAATCTATGTATTAATTATTCTATCATGAATAATTAATTACATAATTATTAATCTCAGGGTTGTACCACTAAAGACCTGAGACTGCATTCCTAATTATATACCATATTACGTAAGCTTTATAAATAGCCTTTTGGTCCAATGACCTTGTCATATGTGTAATACCCTCATATGATATATGTGATCAACTTAAGGTTAGAAGTTTTTTTACCTACTTGATCACCTTACCTTAAAGTTCTATTATACTCTATATATGAAATGATTGTTCACCATATGTGAAAAATTACATCATTTGATCAACAAATGACCAAGGGCTTATTCATTTTCACTATCTTATATAATGCCTTTTAAAAGGATAATCTTAACTCTTTATCAGAGCTATGATTCCATATCTACAAGTAAACCTCTCGTCGGGTATAAATCATATACCCAATGAACGGGTCTAGTAGTTTAGTACTTGAAGATGCTTTAGCCTTTGGAACATCAAAGTATGCAAGTTATACACATGAAGTTAGTTACTATATCGGGATTAAGATGTTACACAATCAATGTGAAAAGTGAATTAATCAAAGTGAGCAGACTTATTAATGAATTAATTGCACTTTGGTCTAGTCCAATATATGACCACTTTTAGACAACATATCTATGTCTATATTCAAGGAGTCAATCCGCTCCAAATGGCCAAGATGAGCCACCTCCCCAATTAGACTTAGACTACATAATAGTCTAAGCATGAGTTAATTGCTCAAATTAACCCCGTAGACTATGGATTATTGATTTAACTACTTACCGTAGAATGTTGTCTTCCTGCGTATAAAGTTCATTATACGCAATATTCGAACAGCATAAATAAAAGTAGTTAGTGAGCTGTATTTGCTTATATTTACTTTAACATATAAATCTAAATAAGATGGAATAGCAATGATATAATGAAACCTCAAATATAAATATGAATAATTAGTTCCAAAGACCAATGAAATAAAAAATTTGTTCATCCTTAAGGTATTCTTAACACCAAATCATTCCTCTATCGAATAAGAATAGTCGAGGCAACCTGATCTTAGGCCCATGTAGGCTTAGCATAATGGGTTTGATTCGTGTGAATGTAATTCCCTATGCCTATATGGCTAAAAAGAATGTCACGTTAGCATAGGTAATTTACATCCTGGTAGGTACCGCTAGCCCATGGGTAAAGAAGTGATGCTATAAAGGATAATAGCTCACTTCCACCTAATAAAGTTTATAATCTTTCTCCAAAGTAAATATAACTGATAGTTTAATGCAAATGTAAGTGCATGTTTTGGTATGGAGGAAACAATAAACTTTTTTGTTTTACTCCTTATTGCCATTTCAAAAGAGTTAACATATTCCTTTTCAGGCCATAGGAAACCCTATCAAATGATAAAAATAAGTGTAAATAAGATGTTGGCAAATAACCATTATGTGTAAAAAGGATGAAGAAAGGGGATTACAAATAAATAATGACCAAAATTGAAGAAAATCAAGAACTAGATAAAATTAGTTAGTTGTAGGCTTGACTTTTTAAATTTGTCCTTGGTGGAGTTGTCAAGCTGTCACCACATGTCTTTACCCGATCGCTTAGATAATGCGCCCATAGGCACTTAATTTTGTCCAGCCTCTTTTACTGGCAATCTGAAATATCTAAGATCAAGAATCAAGTGATCATCCCGATAAGGTCGGCCTATTCCATGAAGACTAAAACTTTTCAAGACCTACTTTGGTCATAACTAGATGGCCACTTAATGTGTGCAGCCAAAAAATTATAGTTTTAAGGGTCATAAAGAATAGATCCCTAGTAAAAAAGATACATATTAAGGAGAAAAATTAGCTTTTAAATACCTTTTTATGGAATTTAAAAAATTTTTTTAGATATGACATTCCTGTTGGTGTATGCCCTTGAACTAATCAGATTAGATCATAGGATACATAGTCAAATAACATTATATATGTTACTAAGCTTTAATGACATAGGTTTTTCTTCATGTTAGTGGCATGATTAACACTTATGTAAACACTAATTGGATAGAGCCCTTAAAACACATGGGCTCACAAAAGTTAGTAAACCAATTACACTAATGAGATCTTTATGCATCAAAGTCATGTTTCTAAAGATGTTCTTAGTCATCGTATTGTCAAGATGATGCATTAACAATGCACGAAGACTAGTATATGCTAAGCCTCCATGTATTGCGCACATGCAACTATTTGATCTTATAAAAGTTGAAGTATATGAGATACCTGGGCACAGCACATAGGTGCTTATTTTATGGAAATGTGTTCACTGAACATGTCTTGAATGAGAACTCCATTTGATATAAGTCACTCAAGTGTCTATGAAAGATGTTCTCATGTGCCAATTGTGCATATCAGTCCTTAGACTTGTGATACCATGTCATTTTTTATATGGAGTATACGATGGATTATGCCAAAATAATGGTGGTCTTGGGTATGATATGAAACATACGGAAGATGAATGAGTGATCCAAAGATGATAGCGACGTTGGAGACATATCTCAAGTGTTCTTGACTATGGTTAATTAGACTAAAGTCTTTGGCCAAAGCGTATTAGGTTATAAGGAATAGTTCATTATAGGTCCATGATTATTAACCATGAGTTACAAGACCAAATATGATGGATAAAAGTTCAGGTAGGCACTACACCATGCTCACCTTCTCTCTAGGATGATGGTGAAGGAACCATATTACAGTAAGAGGCTAGTTACTAAAAGGTTTTAAAGCAATTACATTTCTTTCTACCAATATTTAAGTGGTCATGATGGGTTGCTTAATCTAGCTCTCGACCTATGAATGTGATTAATAAGATTACTTATGCTCATTGCCAACATGTTGGGAACCTAATAGGCCACACACGTTAAGACAGGATTGTTGAATTAAATCTAGTGTTCAATTAAGTTAAACTTTATTGGATAAAAGGTAAATTAAGGATTAAACTTTATTGAATAAAAGATAAATTAAAGAGTCTTTAATTAAATAAGTTTAATTAAAAATGATTTAAGACATAAAATTAGATTTTTGAAATCTATTAATAAGGTAACAATAATAATAAAAAGTTTTATCAAGAAAATGTCCAAGTGTAGACATGGCTATACAAAAAAAATATTAAATAAGCCAAATATTTGTATTTGGGAATTAAATATATTATTTGATAATTATTTAATAAATTATTTAATATTATTCACATGAAGTAAAATTGTTTTACTTTGGTTAAAAATTTAATTGTGGACTAAATTATCAAACATGTGAAATAAGGGTTTAGGCTAAAAGCCCTAAATTAGCAAGACAAGTGAGTTTAGGCATGAACTACTCCAATTTAGGTTGGCTAATGGACTTGGTTATGGTGTAGCCATCTATAGGGTGTTCTTGGGCTACATCTTACTAATAAGGCCTAATTTTGGACAAGCTAATTAAATTGGGCTACAAGTAACCCTAAAAGTGGCACCACTTGATGGTCCGTTCTATTCATTAAACATCTAAAACAAGTCCAAAAGGCTTATAACTATAATATTAAGTATTTTTAGGAGGACATTGGTTATCAAAAAACCCTAGGCAATAAACCTTAAACTTGCCAACCCCTTACTTCCCTAAGCCAAGATTGCCCAAACCAAGGCTCCAAGTGATTAGGAATAGTTCTTGGTTGCTTTGAAGATAGAAAATCTGCCTTCCATCATAACAGTAATAAACATAATTACCAATTAAGTGTATTTATATTTATAGACCAAGATTGGCCACTAATAAGGCATCATGGCCAATCAGTATAGAGGAAGAGTCAATATAACCTCTTTGAAAAACCTTTTAGTAACATGCATATTGGTGGCTTCGGTCCTTTCACCAGATATCCTAGAAAGACCATGAACATGGTCCAGTTTCTATTCATGTATCAATCTCTATTAGTTCTTGCAGTTTTCAATTAATTGATAACTCTATAAGATATAGTTAGTTAGTCTCATTATATATATTAAAGTAGCTAAGTCTGAAAGGTTTTTAATTATATTTAATTAATTTTTTATTTATATTATATTAGGTTTATATATTTAATTTATATTTAAATTATATATTTATTTAATATTTTCATATTTAAGTAGGTTAAAACAATTTCTAAAATTACAATAACTTAATCAAGAAGCAAAGTCGACTCAGTTTGGCAAGTTCCAAAAATAAATTATTAAAGCTATTTACATGTTGAGTTTTTTTATTTTAGGGTTTGGCTATATATAGGACTTTTTAGGTTTAAGATTTAAGTAAGAGTAAACATTAGGCTTTTATTTATTTTACCTATTTCCTAATATGCTACCAGAATATTTAAGAAGCTAGAGAAATTTTGGAGAAGCTTGAAGATTAAAGACCTAGCCAATCTTAGTTTTCTCTTTTCCCTTAATCTTTTTTATGTTTCTTGTATTATTTATGGTAGTGTAACACCTTGGTTTTATATTTTATATATTTATTTTGAACTAAATTTATTTTTCTAGGGTTGCAATGGAACTCAATATGTAGTTTGGATAATTTTATTTTATTTTCTTGATATTAATGATATTTGAGTTGGTTGTTCAACCTTGTTTTTAATGCTTCTAATTGTTCGATCACCAATTAGATTGATCTGGTAACCTTAATAAACTTGGAAAAGGGAATTTTGTATTTAGACCTAGATTGAATAACATATGTTTCGTATGCATTTATTATGATGAATTGTTCTACATGTTAGATAAGAATATACGAGCATGCGATATGTAACCAAATTAGATTCTAGGCTTAATGAGTTTTTCTTAGTTTAATTTACAAATGAATATAATAAATTAATAACAGAGATATTTTTATAAGATTATTAGAAAATACATGTAAAAATTAGAATTTTATGGTTAGCAACTCATTATCATTAGTTACGTTAAGAAAGTAGGTTTTTATTTAAATAAAGTATTGAGAGAAATTGTAATTCTAGGCTTTTATTATTATTATTATTATTATTATATTTGGTTTCAATTTATAATTCTTAATTGTTTATTTGAAAAAGTTCAAGTTGTTTTAATTTTAGTACTTAACAAATTTGATATCAAATCGTTATGAATCGACACTCTACTTTATCACTATATTAGTTATTATGATGCGTGCATTTTCTTGGAAATCTGACAACATTAATCTCATGAATTTAGAGAAACAATTTCTCTTAAATTCATTATGCATAGTTTAATGTCTTTATCAAGTTAACTGAAATGAAGAAATATTAGATATATCTCCAATGTCACTCAGAGTGGTGAATCCTTTCTAAATCATTCATTCATCTTTGCATGGTTCATGCTGTATCTAAAACCACCCTACATAAGCATCTATTTATTCTGGACTTATTTATGATGAAATCAAAGTATGACAATCCCCATACAAGATGGTCTAGTATCACAAGTCTAAAGACTAATATATACAATTGGCACATGAAAACATATTCGATAGATACATAGAGGCTTAGTATATGCTAGTTTTTGTGCATTGTCAATGTCCTATCTTGGAAATATGATGGAAACACAGCTTTGATGCATAAGGATCTTATCGTTGTTACTGGTTATTAACTTTTTAAGGCCATTGTGTTTCATGGGCTTCATCCAATCAGTGTTTACATGAGTGTCAATGATGTCACTAACATGAAGGAAAACCTTGAATCACTAACTAAAGTGATTAGTTTGCATTATTAACTGTTATATGACTCATCCAATTTGATTGGCTCTAGGGCATATACTAACATCTCTCGCTTGCATTGAGCCAATCTCTAACCCATTTAATGCCAACCTTTTTTTATTAGCAATTGTGTCTCAACTTGGACAAGGACTTAGTACTAATATGATAATATGTTTGGCCATAGTTATAATAATCTTATTGTCAAAGTCGTTAACTATTTGGATCACAACGAGACTCGGATTCCAATCATATGGCTCAATTATTACTTTAACAACTATTAGGAAACTTTTAGTAGCTGATAAGCTAATGATCCAAATGTAGCTCCATTTGCGAGCCTAAACAGAAGAGTTTGTTTATGACTTTTAAGGTATAAACATGCAATCCTCTCTTATTTGGAACACTTTCCAAATAAGTTCATTTTTAACATCATGGCTATTTATCACTAAGTCAACTTATGATCTTTAACTTTCAAAGAATCATAAATTCCTCTAATAAACCCAACATGTGTAGATTTAAAGGGAATCAGATTCAAAAACTATTTTTGAATCCTGTAAGTAATTGGTCATTTACTATTCTCAATACTATTGCAAGTTGTATGTTTGAGAATAGTGTGACCATAACAAATTCTATGGTTAATGAATTAATCAATAAGGACTTAATCTAACTGTAGCATCAAATGCTAGTAGTCATCCTTAATTGCCAATGTGAATGCTAAAATAAACATTTTATGTTTACAAATAAATAAAGATTATGTTTTAGAAACATTAATCAAGAAAGCAAGCTCTGATCAATATCTACAAGGTTTTCATTACCTACGGTCCATCTTCATTATTCCTTTTATTTGAGCCTTACAATATGTCATACATATTTAAGCACCAACTTCTAGGTATCATACACCAAGAGAAGTGAATTAATTTCATTGTATATCTAATATTAAAACTTTTGTAAATTTCTTAATTTTGATCATATCAAAATTTTTCTTACAATCTTTACTCTATTAATCTAGCTATCCATTATGTTGGCATATTCCCTTATCATCTTAATTGTATTTCTTCAAAGGAAAGCATATAGACAATGCATGGATCGTGATCCATTTACAGTGCTAAAAACTTTGTAATACATCCCATCACATAAGGCTTGATTAGGCTACCTTCTGACATCTTGCTTAGGAATAATTCTTTAAAGATGTCGAATGTCACATTGCAATAATCCTTATAGAACAATTCTTTAAGTTTTTAGATGATTTCATGAGCTTAAATAGTCACTTGCTTCTTTTGAAGTTCAAATGTCATACAAGCCATCATCACATCTGGCTTGATCTAAGTCATCAATATGAAGTTAGTAGACTGCCCCTAACCTAATGGGTTATTAGATATGCCATTTAATGTGAGCCTAGTCAATGGAGTCTAGCCCATTAAAACTTATTTGCATCTTGTATGCTTCTTAGCAATAGTCTATTAGTCCTGTTTATATCCATTATGAACCAAAACATTTTCTAGTTAACAATTCGCAATTTCAATCATTTAGTAAAGTTTTACAACTTTAATGATTGCCCTTATTATTTTATCCAAGTTATAGCTGTCAACCATAATCCTAGAAGTTTAATGAGATAGGCAACCCTTTCACCTTTACACAACCTTAAGCAACTCAACTAATTATGTAAAAATTGATTAGGTAATAACTTAGTTTACCAATGGCATACTGCATCTTTATGCAACTCATAGATTAGTTAGATGATAACTGTTTACCTAAATATATCATATACATGTCATAACATGCCCTCCACCTGATCACTAGAATGACATATATAAGTTAAAAAAATGCATCTTTAAGGTATCCCTTAATCAGGATTTGAATTAGGCATGGTGAGATGATAGTAGGGAGAGATCATTAAATGAATTGCTCATCTAACTAGTCTTGGATGGTTACCCCAAAGTGGCCAAAGACTTAGAGTCAGCACTTATAATTTTAGATTAGAGGTGACCGGACACCTATTAAAACATTATTTTTGAGTTACAGAACTTGAAATATTGATTTTACGCAGTGCATATACCAAAGTTCATTTTAAAAGGGTTCAAAGTCAGTTACATGTAGCTAAAACTTAGCACCCCGTGATGCTCTATATCGATACCTCATGGTTCTATGATATCTCGCTCTCGATATTCTTGGTTCTATTATCTTACTATTTGAATATAATCTCTTTTTATAATGCATGAAGTTTGAAATATATGAATTTGATTTTTGCAAAAAAGGTTTGATACCGTTACATAACCCAAAGATATGGGGATATGTAATGCCAAAAATATTTTTAGATTTGGTTTGAAAAAGGGTATTCCATATCGAGCACTGGAGAGATACCAATATAAAACATTGCCTTAGATTTTAAGAAATTTGATTTTAAAATCATTGATCCACAATCATCAAAGATAGAAACATATTAGTAAGACATAAAGGAATATAGTACAAATATTGCATAAAAATAGACACAAAAAGCAAAGAAAATGAAGGATGAGCGGGATATATCTCATAATTAAAACTTTAATTATGAGGAATAATCAAAATGATAATTTTGACACGCATTTTGACTCGGTGGTCTCTTAAAGCATGGTAAAAAGTTTTTTTTCACAAAAGAGTCCAAAGAAGTCTAAGAAAGAGAAAATTTGGATTTTTAAAGTTTGATGAGCAAGGTTGGAGTATCCCTATAGGAAATGAGGTTGAAGTATCCCCAGGAACAAAAATTTTGATAAATTTTGAGAAGTAGAATATTTTTGCTGGAAACATTACTTTTAAATTAAAATCGATAATTAGAATAAAAGATAAAATCAATTTTTAGGCCTTGATCCGAGCCTAGTGAGAACCATGCTGTGACAAATGACTACATAGGGAGTTAATCTAATGCATTTCTAGGCAGTCGATTGCCTAGAAATATGGTTCAAGAAAATTATTAAACTCTTCTTAAGTTCAAAAATAGAGAACAACATCACACTATCCACCTTCTCATATTCATTCCTAGCTTATCTGAAGACTTTAGAAGGCAAACAAGATACCATTGGACTCGACAAAGATTAATATAAAAATATTCTTAAAATCTTAAAAAATCACAGTCTAAGTGGAATTCATTTTTGAAGTTGGATTTAGTTCAACATTGTTAGCAGGTGGAAGAGAAAGGATGCAATGAACTTTGTAAAATCATTTCTATAACCTTAAATTATTCTTAATTAAATTAATTCAATTATGTCCTCTTTATTATACCTTTTATTTAATTAAGTCATCCACTTAACTAAATCCTAATTTTAATCTAATAGATCAACTTATTATGTGTGACCTATTAGGCTTCCATCATAACGACAACAAACATAATTAGCTAATTAAGTGTATTTATATATATAGGCTAAAATTTGGTTCTAACAAAGCATTATAGCCACCTGGTATATAGGAAGAGTGAACATGACCTTTTTAATAAACCTTTTAGTAACAAACATCTTAGTGTACTTTGGTCCTTTCATTAAATACCCGAAGAAAACCATGAACATGATACAATGAATACTCATGTATCAATCCATATTAGTTCCTACAGTTTTTGATTAACTTCATGAATTTAGAGAAATGATTTCTCTTAAATTCATCATGTATTGGCCAACAACTTTATCAAGTTAACCAAAGCTAAGAACATATGAGGTATGTCTCCTATGTTACTCAGGCTAGTGAATCTTTTTTGTATCATTTATTCATTTTGTGGCTCATGCCATACCTAAAACCACCATACTGTAAGCATTTATCTATTATGGATCCATTTGTGATGGAATCAAAGCAAGACACTTCCCATACAAGATAACCTTGTATCATAAGTTTGAGGACTAATATAGATGATTGGTGCATGAAAACATATTCTATATACCCTTGAATGACTTATACCAAATGGAGTTTTCATACAAGCCATGTTTATTTATCTTGTTTCCAGAAAAATAAGCAGACGCTATCCCCAAGTATCTCTAAACTTCAACTTCTACGAGATTAAAAAGTTGCATGCATTAAATGCATGGAAACTTAGCATGTGCTAGTCTTTATGCTTTGCCAATACCCTTTCTTGATAATATGATGATGAGGAATGTTTTTAGAAACATAGCTTTAACTGTTGTAACTCATTACTACTTTTTGCAAGGCCATTGTGCTTTTTGGGCTTCATCCAATTAGTGTTTGCATAAGTGTCAATGATGTCACTAATATGAAGGAAAACCAATCACTAACTAAAGTGATTAGTTTTCATTATTAATTTTTATATGCCTTATCCTATCTGATTAGCTTTAGGGTATATATTAACACTTAACCCACCTTTTTATTAGCTTTTCTTAAAATTTTCCAACATTTATTTCTCTAACTGTTACCAAGAAGAATGTTCTATGACCAAAAATTAGTATTAAAACTCAAAGATCTTAAATTCAAGTCTTATAATATATAAATTTATTTTTATTTAATTTAATTTTAGTTTATTTATATGGTGATTCATTCATTTGTTGGTATATCAATTAATTTAATTTCTTAACTTTTTTTTGCCAAAAGAGAATAATATTTTCATTTCACGTAAAGAATTACTACACAACAGTTAAACATTGTATATATCAAGTATCTCTTAAAAACTAAAAGGTTAAAATTAGAGTAGCCTTAATCTACATCATAAGCTTCCAATCAAAAGAACAAATCAATGAGGACAAGGTAATCCATCCTTGCTCAAAATAAAAATCAAAGAGAATGGGAGTTTATCAATGTATCATTCAAATTTTTTCCTATCCAATTCACCAAAAACCTGACGTCCAAGCATGAATTTTTCATTGAATTTACATCATCTAATATAGGAGAATTTACCTATCTCCCTCTAAAAGATGCTTCTCTATGTTCCTTAACCATAACTCTAGAGTCTAACTTAAGAATTATTCTCTACAAATTTTTATTAACTGCAATTTTCATGCCTTCTTTCATAACAAGAGCTTCAGTTAGCAAAGCTGATTCTACACATACCTTTTTCCCCTTTCCACCTATAACAACCCTATTCAAGTCCTTCACCACAACATATATTGTGTGTTTATTATTTTTTTATGAAAACCCATGTCACAATGAACCTTAAACCATCCCTATTCTAGTGTTTTCCATTTCTTTACAACATCATCCATTTCCATGATTGTAATATTATATTCCTAGGCAAAACCCTCAAACAATTTTTTTAGGGCCCTTCTTAATCTTACAATTATTCCATTTATGTTAATCTATCGTTTCCCTGCCGATACCATACATTTTCCTTTTTATATGTACCAATAAGTGTAAGCAATGTTTACTTTATCCTTACTTAGAGCTCTTTATTCAAAAGAAACTTCTGCAATCACCTATCAAAACTAGTCACCTTTTCTTTCTCAATCTTGAGCCCCATATACCCTCCAAACTAAATTCTATTAGTATATTCACACATGAAACACATATGTTCTATTATTTCTTCTTCTAGATGACATACTTTACACAAATAACTCTTCATAACTTTCCTCTTAAATAGATTGCTAGTTATTGCTAAAGAATTTATACATAAACTTCATAAGAAATGTTTTTATTTATTTTGCTTGGCATATTTAAACTCCAAATTTCCTTCCACAACCTATTATCAATACTCAAAATGGATGATGGGCCACCTTGACTTTCCCTCCAAATATATTTCCTCAACACTTTATAACTAGACTTTATAGTGTATTCTCTGTTCTCATCATGTGGCCATAACAATCGATCTCTCCCACTTATCTCCCAAATGAGGTTGTTTCTAATAGCTTTCTTAGCATCCTTTGAAACCTAACTCCTTAAGATGTTTTCATCAAAAATGCCCTTTTTTTTTATTAATCCATTCCATAACCTTTTCTAAGAAATAGCTTCTCACAGTTGATATCGGCTCTAATAGTTTCCCCTTAAACCTTGGAATCCAATGATCCTTCTAAATAGAAATACTATTGCCTTTATTTACTTGCCACACAATCTTATCACTTATTACCTCACTTCCAATTAAAAGCCCACTTCATCCTTAAGACAACCTTACCCCTTTCTTGCCTCAAAAAAAAATAGTGAGGAAAGTAAAGTCCTTTCAATACTTATGTCCATAAAGAATTTGTTTCCCTAATTAGTTTCTAAAATTGTTTTACTACATGTGCATCATTAAACTTTTTAAGTTCTTTAAAACCTAGGTCTCTTTCCTCTTTAGTTTTTAAAAATTCATCCCATCTTTTTTAATGAATTTTTCCTTTATCCTTATTTTGCCCCATAAAACCTAGCTATAGCATTATTCATTTCTATAAATAGCACCTTTAATAACTTATAACATGCTATATGTATGTTGGTATAGCACATGCTATGGTTTTCAACTGCATTTCTTTCCTTCCTATTGAAAAGTTTTTTACTTCCAGTTTTGTAATTGATGGAAGACTTGTCCTTGACAAACCCTATTGCTTTACTCTAAGTCTTACCTCAAAAAGATGGAATTCATAGATACAGTCCTAGACTTTCTACAAATGGTATGCCTAGTGCCTTTGTTATTTCCTTTTTATCTATTTCAGAGGCATTTAAACTAAAAACCAAGCTTGATTTGGCTAGATTTATCTACTACCTTGAAATTTCACAAATTTTCTTTTAATTTTTAATAATTTTTGACAGTTTACCACCTCTGCCTTTATGAAAAAGGGAATCACCTATTTAACCTAACACTATTAAAATGATGCATTGATGTTTCAACAATAATCATCTTATACAAACATTAATGCTAAACAAAAAAAGATACAATGAAAGAGGGTCCCCTTGTCTAAGACCTCTAGTGGGAAACATTTTACTTGTTGGCTTTTCATTTATGATCAAAGAATAAAAAAGTTATTCTAACACATTATATCACCCATCCTACTTATTTAGAATTGAAACCTAGTTTAAATAGAACTTTTTTTAAAAAAATTCTACTCTACCTTATCAAATGCTTTGTTCATGTCAAACTTTATAACGACTTTTTTCCTTTTTTCCTTCTTTTTTAGCCTTAAGTAGTGAAAAACCTCAATGCAACCATTAGTTATCATGAACCTGCCTCTCTCTCATAAAAACACCCTTATTCGATGTTACTAGGGATCCTAAAAATGGTTTAAACCAATTCACTAACACCTTGATATTATCTTGTACACAAAGTTACATGGGCTAATCAATCTAAATTGTATAACTATCTCTAGAACCTTGGTCTTTGGAATAAGCATAATCTCATTGTTATTCATCTCTTTTAATAGCCTTACATTGTGGAAAACACTACTTATAACCATAACCATATAATCATTTAGTATCTCCTAATATTTATAATAGAAGAACCTGAGGCTTTATTTGCTCTTAATTGAAAAATAACTTTCTTAACCCCATCTATTTCAACTTTTTTTACAACATTTATTCATTTCATCCATAACTAATTTTGACACATACTTGATAACTCTTTTTCAAAATCTCTTACCCATCTATTTTAGGCAAAACATGGTAGAAAAGATTTTTATAATTTCTTCTTCATCATCAGTCCTTTCTTATTCTTATCCCCAAACTTAAACATTTCACCCTGGATATTTAAAACTAGTACATTTCCTATCTCTTCCATATTTCTTTTATTTCTTTCCACTTCCCTCAATTATTCTTGTAGACACCTTATTTTGTCTAGGCTAATTTTTAACAATTTGGGGCATGGACGTGAAAGGGGGCGAGGGGTGAAAAAAGTTTTTTTGAAGAGCTCAAGAATGTTTATGGATCATATTAAAGAGAAACGCAAAGATGTGGCATCAAAGGATGTAGTTCCAAGTTTTTGGGGATAAAAGACATGGGAAAATTTATAATTTTGCCCAAATGTATCGATACACGATTCTCATGTATCGATGCAATGCTCCAACAACCCAAAAATTTGAAATATCCTTATTTGTATCGATACAATGTGTAAATTAATTGATACA
>JBBYHO010167642.1:0-38132 GCA_038382025.1 Adansonia gregorii | reverse complement strand
AAGATAAATAGGCCCAAATCAAATGTTTAAGGGAAATTGAATCAAATATCACTTCTCTTCAGAAAGAATTGAATCCAGCATGTCTTTCAAGATGAATACATTTACATGTTGTATTGATACAAATGAGGACATTTCAAATTTTTGAATAATTGGAGCATTGCATCAAAACATGAGAACCATGTATCGATACATTCAAGCAAAATTATGAATTTTCTCATATTTTTTATCCTTGGGCACTTTGAACTACATCCTTTGATGCTACATCTTTGCATTTATCTTTGATATGATCATTGCCCCTTTTCACATCTTGTCTCTGATTGCTAAAAATTAGGCCAAACAAAATAAGCTGTCTATAGCTGCCTCTCTTTGATCATTGTTAAGAATCATGACGCCTGCAAAGAAATAAATTTTAATTAACTTTGTTGTGATAAGTGCAGTGTATCCGTAGCAACCCTGACAAAGGTTTAAGTAAGTCTCATAGGGTTTGCCCTCCTTACTAGGGTGTTAAGTTTTGTAAGGCTTGGCCCCCTTAGACAGGTACAAAATAACGTGGATTTTTTATATGGGTGCCACCAGCTTACGGGGACTTTGACTTAAACTTAGGTGTCACCAGCTCGTATAGGCTTTGAATCGAGTGTCGTTAGCTTATGTGGGCTTTAACTTAGACTTGGGTGCCACTAACTTACGTGGGCTTTGACTCGAGTGTTGCCAACTTATGCAGGCTTTGAAAAGGTGCACATTGACTTATGGGCTTTTAAAAAGGTGCCATAGAGTGCCACTGATTTGCGGGCTTTGAAAATATGCCACTAACTTGTAGGCTTTGAAAAGGGTGCCACTGAATTGGGGCTTTGAAAAAGTGCCACTAACTTGTGGGCTTTGAAAAGGGTGCCACTAACATATGGGCTTTGAAAAGAGTGCCACTACCTGTGGGCTTTGAAAAGGGTGCCACTAACATATGGGCTTTCAAAAGGGTGCTACTGACTTGTGAGCTCTAAAAAGGATGCCACTCTCTTGTAGGCTTTGAAAAGGTGCCACTAACTTGTGGGCTTTGAAAAGGGTGCCACTAACTTATGGGCTTTATGTGGGTATGATTGGCATCTGGTTATTTACAAACAACTTCGTTGCCACCAACTCGTGTGGGCTTAAGAAGGTTTCTTGATAGGTGCCTCCTGAAAAATGCTTGGTTTACAAAGCTTAAAGTTCTTACCAAGGAATCCTTGTTAGTTTAGTGAACCTGGCTTGAAGTAACATTGCAAAAATCATGATGTGTGATGGTAATGTGAAAGCATGATGTGGAATGATATCATGATTGCATGATGTGAAGTCTAATACGGGAGATAGCCATAGTTTTTCTTGTACATCATTCAAACTCTCATAGGGATGGTGATTCTCCTTTGTTGCAACTATGGATGGGAATTTTCCTAATTCGATTAGGGATTATAGGTTATCCCAGCTTCACTAGGGATATGGCAAAAAAATCTATTCTTAAGAATTTAGATTAGTGCATTTTTTGATCCAAGAGGCTCAATCATTTTCCTGATAATTAGAAGGTATTGTCAACAATTTAGAGACTGTTTGACTAATTAGGTTGATGTCTTTAGTTTAGATAGGATTTTGATAGAACACATGGCTTGATTTTTGGTTAGCTTAAAATGGTTTTTCTTGAGATATGGCTTGTGAAAGCAAGAAATGGTTTGGTGTATGGTCACACCCAGAGGGTGTTTGGATGCGAAAAGTGCATGATCTTGACAATCAGGGCATGAGTAGGGTTCCCTATGCTTTTTTTTCCTTTCGATGTAATATCAAGATGTCCTAATGCATATTTTAGTTGATTACCAAACATTATCAGTTAAATAACAAGTGCAATGTGAATTGTATAGGGGTTAAAAGGAATAAGGTAATATATATTCATGACAACAAAGAGAAAAACTTGGTATGCTATTTGACAAACAAGTGATTTAATGGTAAAAGTATGATTTTTTGGGCAAAAGATGCCTCTGATGATGATGACATGAATGTTCTTTAGATGCTCTCTAGGATCTTTCTCGAACAATGAATGTGACTAGTATGAGCTGATCTTTGAAAGTTCCCTAGGATTACTTCGCTTTGTTCTATAAGTGATCTCAGTCTATGCCCCATCAAAATTAATCTTCTCAAGTCGCCTTTGTGGGTTTTCAACTGTAGTCAAGTTGGTTGCCCATATGCCCTTTTTGGATTTTCATCTAGATCCCTTTATTTATTTTTTTTATTTTTAATTTTTTTAATTTTTTAATTTTTGTTTTTTTCTCTTTTTTTCGAAAGATGCCTTTTCAGGTTTTCACCCTCCACGTGTAATATTTCATGACAAAATCTAAGTTGACTGGGTTGGGCAAGGTATTGTTGTCCATTTTTGACAAGATTAGGGCCCTTCCAGAGAAGGCTTGCTTTATGACACATAGTCTTTCACAATTAGGAGTCCACTTGCCCTATGCATCTTTGTGAATTGGGAAGATCTTTTTCAAAACCAATTTGCTTGGGTGAAATTACCATGGATGCATTTTTTTGCCATGGGCTCAGATTGTGCATCTTTGATACATTTGACCATGGTAGATGGCTTCCATGTATTTTTCCTCAATAAGGTTGAGCTGGTCGTATCTGTTCCTGACCCATTCAGCCTCTTTAAGTTTGGTTTCCATCAAAACTCTGAGAGAAAGGATCTTGACTTTAATAGGCAATATAGCTTCCATCCCATAGATAAGGGAGAATGGGGTAGCACCTGTGGAAGTGCAAAACTAAGGTCCGATAGGTAAAAAGTGCAAATAATAGCTTTTCATATCAGTCTTTGTAAGTCTTGGCCATTTTCTCAACTCTTCTTTTGATGTTTTTGTTGGCTGCCTAAATTGACCCATTCATTTTTGGGTGATAAGGGACAAAATTATGATGTTGGATCTTAAATTGTAAGTAGGGTGCTTACATCATTTTATCGTGTAGGTTGCTTGCATTATCTATGATGATTTGGCTTAAGAGGCCATATCTACAGATGATGTTCCACTTAACAAACATGCAGATAATCGATCTACTAGCATTAGCATATGAGGCAGTATTCACCCATTTCGTGCAATAGTTAATTACTACCAAGATAAAATGATGCCCATTGGAAGCTTTATGGGTGATTGGCCAATCGCATCAATGCCCCACATGGAGAAGGGCCATGAGGTTGTCATGATGTGAAATGGTGCTAGTGGGACATTGATCTTGTCCATATAGATTTGATACTTATGGCATTTTTTGGTGTAATTGATGTAGTCTCTCTCGAGGGTCAACCAGTAATAACTTGCTCTCATGATTTGCTTGACCATTCGATATCCATTATCATGTGTGCCATAAATCCCTTCATGAACTTTTTCTAAGATTCTTTTAGCTTCATAAGTGTCGATGCATCTGAGTAATACTTGATCGTGACCCCTTTTGTATAAGATTTTTCTATCGAGAACAAATCCCATAGCCAGCCTTTTGATAGTCCTTTTATCAGTCTTGGTTGCATGTTTTGGATATTGCTGATCCTCTGATGTAACGAAGGATGTCATAGTACCACGATAAGCCATCCTTCTCTTTTTCAATACTATGATAATGAATCGGAGTTGTGTAGATGCTCATCTAGACTGAAACAACGTCCGACTCTTGGTTGACTTTAAACATGGAAGATAAAGTAGTAAGAGCATCGACTATTTGGTCTCTTCTCTTGGTAAGTGTCAAAAACTGATGTCATTAAATTTTTTCTTGAGTTCTGCTATTAGCTTCTCATATTGCATCAGCTTGGCATCGTGAATTTGCCATTCCCCTTTCAATTGGTAGATGACTAGGGCTAAATTGTCAAACACCTATAATGTCTTGGCATTCCTCTCAATGGCTGCTTGAAGCCCCATAACACAAGCTTCATATTTTGCAATATTATTTGTGCAATCAAAATTTAGCCTTGTTGTGAATAGGTAATGACTCCCATCGGGTAATATCAACATTGCCTCAATTTTATGTCCTAAAGCGTTTGATGCTCCATCAAAATACATCCTCTAGGATTGATCTTGGTTAGAGGCTTTTTCATTTTTAGAAATGCACATTAGATCTTTATCTAGAAAGTCAAAATTTACGGGTTTATAGTCATCTGTCGCTCGACTTACCAAAAAGTCAGCTATTGCACTGCCGTTAATGGCTTTTTAGCTGACATAGGCAATGTCGTATTCAAAAAGTAGGACTTGCCATCTAGCTAGCATTCCTAAAAGTGCAAGGGCTTCACATAGATACTTAATAGGATCAAGCCTTGTGATCAACCATGTTATGTGATATAGCATGTACTACCTGAGCCTCTTAGTTATCCATACTAAAGCACAGTATAACTTCTTGGCTGCAGAGTAGTTGTGCTCACATTCCGTGAACTTTTTGCTTAAAGTAGTAGATTGCTTGTTCTTTCTTTCTTGATTCATCATGCTGCCCTAATACATAACCCATAGACTTGTTAAAGACTGCCCAGTAAAGATTAAAGGTCTACTAGGCATCGGTGGTACTAACACTGGCGAGCTTGATAGATAATGTTTGACTTTATCAAAGGCTTCTTGACATACCTTATTTCACTCTCTTGGATTTTGTTTGTGAAAGAGCCAAAAGATGGTGTCACATTTGTCAGTGAGCTGGGATATGAATCTAGTAATATAGTTCAGTCTTCCCATAAAGCTTTTCATTTCTTTTTGGGTTTAAGGTGGTAATGTATCTTGAATGGCTTTAACTTTGTCTAGGTCAACTTCAATCCTTTTTCCACTTATTATAAAACCTAGAAGCTTGCCCGAAGTGACTCCGAAGGTACATGGCAGGATTTAATTTGAGTTAAAATTTTATAGTTGTTCAAAAAGTTTTTGAAGGTCTATGACATGCTCATCCTCTTTTGTTGACTTAGCAATCATGTCATCAATGTAGACCTCAAATTTTTTATGCATCATGTCATGGAATAGGGCTACCATGGCCCGTTGATAGGTTGCCCAGCATTTTTGAGTCCAAAGGGCATGACATTATAGCAAAATGTCCCATATATGGTTACGAAAGTTATTTTCTCCATGTCTTTGGGTGCCATCCTAATCTGGTTGTAGGCTGAGAATCCATCCATGAAGGAGAAAAGAAAATTCTTGGCTGTGTTGTCTACCAGAGTGTCAATGTGGGGTAAGAGGAAGTTATCCTTAGGACTAGCTCGATTCAGATCTCGATAATCAATGCATATTCATACTTTGCTATCTTTTTCTGAGATTGGGACTATATTAGTAACCCATTCTAAATACTTGGCTACTTTGATAAACCCCACATCAAACTACTCTTTAACTTCTTCTTCGATTTTGTGAAGCATTTTTGGTTTTATCCTCTTTAACTTTTATCGAATTAGTTTGCATCTAGGCTTGATGGGAAGTTTATGGACCACTATATCAGTGTCCAGTCTTGGCATGTCTTGATATGACCAAGTGAATACATCCCGATATTCCTAGAGTAATTCTTCCATCCTGGTTCTAGTCATTGACTTTATTGAGGTTTTGATTTTAACCTCCTTCCAATCCTCCTAAGTACCCAAATTTATTACTTCCATTAGGTCTTTATAGGGCATGATTTGCTTCTCCTCTTACTCAACTAATCTTAATAGGTCTAGTGGTACGAAGCTTTCTTTGAAATCTTCTTCAAGAACAACTTCACTAGTGCAAATTGACTGGAAATTAATCTTCAGCAACCCAATAGTCTTTACTTTCACCATCACAATAGTCTTTACTCATGCATTGCTTGTCATATTTCATCCACCTTCACATGTTCAACTCATACTTGAATGTTCATCTTAACATGTGTTTAATACGTTCATGCATTTTATTGCATCTTCATAGGTTTCATGAAATAAAAATGCCTTCTTGAAGATTTTAGCCTTTTTTTCCTAGTTTGAAAATGTTCATACGACATTTATGCTAACATTCTTATGCATCCTCTTTGTCATCACCTTGCATTTTTGTCACCTTTTCTAGTGTCAAAATATAATATTAGTTTGTTTGAATGTGTTGTTCCTGTTGACTATTATGTGTGTTGCATTTCAGTCATAACTTTTGTGTTAAAAAGCATGCTTGTTTGTTGCTAAAAATCTAATTTTCAAACAAACCCCAAGTTAGATCAATGCTACCTCTAACAGATGGAGATTAGCATGGAGTTAATATTTTTAGTAAATTAGCCCTTTAATCTTTGGGACAAATCAAACTTTCTAGGTCTGGATTCATGGTTAATAAAATATTTTTCTTAGAAAAATACCTTTTTACTTATCAAAATATCAAGCCTTGATCTTGAGTTTAATACCTTTATTAATGGCATGGTCAACGGTTGCTTTATCATCATAAATGACACTAGGATTGTAGGATGAATTTGTGATGCCTATGTCACCTATTCCTTTATATCACAAACGTTTGGACATCTTTAACTCGAGTCTAGTCTTAAGAAACCCAAAAATATTAGAAAACTTCCTTTTTTTTGCTCTGATAGCACTATGCCATTATAAAAAAATTGTTTGTGTGACCAAACATATCTTTTGGAATTTCCTACTATTTCCCTTGAAAGAATGTTGAATTAACCTTCTAACGATGTCTTATTGGCACTCGAACCATTTCGGATGAGGGAGTTATGATTTTTTAAACCTTTGTTGTCTAAAACCCTTGGAACCAATGAACTATATTTTGTTTGGGCCATTTCGGCCTACTAAATGATTTTCCTAAATTTTTAAAATATTTTTCCTAGAAAGTTCATGAACTCCCTTTTATGGAAAAGTATTATTTACGATTTAATGATACTGAAGTCTGCGAAGATTTTCCAAAGTCCAATATGCCTTTTTCTTTACATATGTTGTCAGTGTCAAAACAAACCTCACTTTGAAGTTAGTTCTGCCTAGAAAGCAATTGTCTAGAATTTCTGGAATATTTTTACATTAAACCTTATCAAGTAACCATTTCAATACAACACAAACCCTCTAAGCTTAGATCCAGGCTAAACAAGAAAAAGTAATTTTATTCAAGCTCTTGGCTTTTATTTTCAAAATACCTTCTCCTAGAAGACACTCTTTTTTCCATAAACATAGAATTTTCACCTTTTGGATACTCTGACCTTGTTTTAAGGGATACTTCAACCCTATTTTCCATTTAAAATTTAAATTTTCTCTCTTCTTGGGCTTCCTAAAAGGTCTTTTGATTAATAAATTCTTTTGAACACATTACAATCATAACCATTAAGGATACTCCAACCCTACCTTCTAAAAGGATACTTTAACCTTGCTTTTCAAATTTCAGTTAAACTCAATTTTTTTCTCTTGGATATCGTAGGTCCTTTTAATCAAAACCTTCTCTTCTGTCCCTTAAGTTACCATCAAATCCAAACACATCTTAAAGTTATCATCCCAATTATTTTTCAAAAATCAAAGGCAATACAAGATACATTTTGATTCTCTCTTTTTTTTTATTTTATGTTCTTATGTGTAATTGTTTTGATGCGGTGTTATTATATTCTTTTTCACCTTACTAACACATTCCTTTTTTATAGTAGCCATCGTGTCATATTTTAAAATTATTTTCAAAAAAATTACAAGGTGATGTTTCATGTAGGTATCTCCCTAGTACCTGGCACAGAATATTTGAATTTTTAGAAATTAATCTAGAGATAATTTTTATAAAAAATCCCTATCTTTCCCACATCACTGAGGCGTATAGGCAATATAAATTTTCTTTCAAAACCTGGATCTACAGTTTACAAAATTTCATGCATTAAAGGTGATTATATCAAAATAATGATAATGTGGAACCCATTGAACCAAAACTGAAGTGAGATATAGTTAACAGATACCAATTTTGGGAATCGTGGGGGTGCCAATCCTTCTCTACATGTAACCAACTTTTGAACCCAACTAACGAATGTTTGATCTTGTGAACTTTGAAATTAATATTTCGAGTTTCATAATTCAGAATAATGATATCAAAATAATGATAATGTGGAACCTACTGAACCAAAACTGAAGTGAGATATAGTTAACAGATACCAATTTTGGGTATTGTGGGGGTGCCAATCCTTCTCTACATGTAACCAACTTTCGAACTCAACTAACGAATGTTTGGATCTTGTGAACTTTGAAATTAATATTTCGAGTTTCATAATTCAGAATATTGTTTTTAATAGGCATCCAATCATGCCTAGCTCGAAATGGTTAGTGGTTACTCAAATTTATGGCCATATTTTGGTCCCTTTAAGATTACTATGCCTAATTTAAACCCGGATCAAGGGATAACCTAGAAATTCAACTACACCATCATTTTTAAATCATGCATTCTCTTTTGAAATCATCCAAAGATAAAGGGGTAAGAAGTGACACTTTTTTCAACAAAGGTGGTTGTACTTAGGCTGCTATATCCTTTTATCTTTGGATGTACTATGTGAACGTTTCTATTAATTTCCTTTCCATATTCTAGAGAAATCATCGATCTGGTGCCAAATCTGACTATGCTTATATTATTGAAGAAAAGTATTCCATCCAAGACTATACTTGACTCTGATTCAAGTCGTTGTACCATCTCGTTATTGATCTTGACATGTTTTCTTAGAAGCAATGAATAAGAACTTATTATTGTGTGTATGCCAAGGCATTTTTCTAATAAACATTAATAGACATTTTGACGTAAGCCTAAAAGAGATATGGTGCCGCTGAACTTTTTAAAACATGGCATTTTAAACTCAAGAGGAAGGATTAGATCTAGTACTAAGCTTAACTTGTCTACATCCACGCTATTGACATCTTTAACTCCTTCTATTGCTTTGAGTCACTTTTCGAAGAAATGGTATTTTCCCTTATCACTATTAAGGTTAACTTTTTTGGGGGGGTTTAAGCCTATGATTTTCTTGTTCTATAAGTCCATTAAGTTCCATAACTATTGGATCATCCAAAGCAAGATTCGGTGCTCTAGTTGTTGCCCCTTTATGAGCTTTAGGTCAACATAAATATGCATTACGAAACTAGTTCCCATAAATTGAGTACCTTGTGATGATTGTCTTTCTACCTTGGATAATCTAACAATAGTATTAGAGCGACTCCTTTGATTCACCTTTTCCCTTTTAGCAGTCATTATTTCCATCAATTCAAAGATTTGTGCTTGCGCCTCATCTTACTGTTTCATGATTCTTTCTTGTGTTTCATGATCGCTTGCCTTTATCCTTCCTAGGCATGCTAAATATTCATCTTTCATGATTTATGACGTTCGATTATTTTGACAATTCTGTTTTGAAAGAGAAAATCCTTTTAGAGAACTCATAAATTTTGAAAAAAAAACCCCTTTATTTTGCCCCCACCTTTATGCAATGGATGTAATGAGTGCATGTATGTACATATACGAAAAAATGCAAGGATGAAATTAGTATAATATCAAAAATAAAGTAACATAAACAAATAAAGAAAAGAAAAAAAAGATAAGAATTGAACTAGTATAAATAATAAAAGCATTAATATGAGAAAAATAAAAGTTGTACCAGATAAATTTATTGGGGCTTTATGATGCCTCTCGGGGTGAACAAGATGGCCTCATTTCTAGCGATGATGTTCATACTGCCTGATCTATACATCTAGACCATGTAGCCAAGGCTAAGATGCCAATCAAAGTAAAAAAAAAAATTACACTACGAATGACGGTACTTATTCATCATCATTCGATATATGGAGTAACAATAACAACTTCTAAGGTAAAGTAAAAATCTTTCCATGAGTAGCGATGCCAGCTCATCATTACGAAATTTATACGCTTAGAACATAAAATAAAAAGGAAAAGGGAGAAAAGTTTTCCCCCATGTGTTCTTAATTCAGTAACCCTTGTCACAACATAGTTTGGATAGGAATCCTAACCAAGTCGAACTTACAATGGCTAGTGTACCCCTCATTCCTATATTTATATACACATTATTAATTTTTTATTTTTTTAGGGACCACATCATTATTATTTTTCTTTTTTTTTCATATCTAGGGATAAGTTGTCGAGGTAAATCGCTCACTCAATTAACCTTAATAGTCATTATGAAATGACTAATTATTTTGGACTTGCGACCAATCTATTTGGGCTAGGTGAGACTAGTCACCTACCAGAGTTCGTATTTTGAGGATTACAAAACCTCCAAAAATAAACTCTAAGATCTGCGATAATACCAGAGATCATATGGAAGGGTTCAAAAGTTAGCTACAATCATGAGTAAGGATTGACTCTCTCATAATGCTCGAAAATCAGTACCTTATTGATTACATGTTAACTTAAATTTTGATTTTTATTTAGTTCTATTATTCAATAATTAATTATAATTTGCATGTCTTAAAATAATATTCTAAACTTATTTTTTCATTTGAGAAAATTGAGTTTTTAATATTCTTTTGAAAATCAAAATCGCTTTCGTACACTACTAAAGGACCGAAAGAACATGAAAATTTTTATTATTCTCTTTCACACCCAAAAAGAGAACAGAAGGAATATGAAAGGTTTTAAAAATCAAAATATCTTTTTATCCCACTAGAGAGCTGTGGGAATACAAAACGTTTTATCTTACAAAAATTGAAAAATCCTGATTTTTTTTTTTTGAAAAGGATATCTCGTTATTCAAATAATATAAAACCTTTCTCATATTTTGGGAAAAAATTCACATATTATTTAACTTAGAGACATTGCCTTAATTTTTTAAAAAGAAATTAATTTTATTAAAAATATTAATAGAGTATCCTAAGACCCAAAAATAGTCTTAAATGATGAACCTATCCCTAATGTATGCTTTCGATATGAAAGTATCCCTGGAATCACATAGAACTTGGTTTTAATATGAAATTACCAAAATGCCTTTGGGTATACCTTCGACAATAAAGTATTTTGGTAATACTAAAATACTCAAAAATGATTATAAAAATGTAAACCTATCCTAACTGGACACCATTGGCATAAAAGCATCCTTATGGCTACGTCGTGCTTGGTTCTAAGGTAAATTATTAAAAATCCCCAAAGTATACCTTCGATGTGAAAGCATCCCAGTGACCCTAAATGATTCAAAAATGATATGAAATGATAATTTTACTTTAAATGGGTAATTTAGATAACATATGACCTAAAGTGCAAAAATTGCTAATAGGTCTCTAAATTTCTCAAAATTACATATTAGCCCCAAAATGGATAAAAATGCTAAAATATTTTTGAAATGTCCAAAATACCCTAAATACGTAATTTAGATATCAAAATGTCCTAAAATGCAAAAATTTTAATTAAGCCCCTAAACTTTTTCAAAATTTTATTTCATACCTTTCCGGAGAAATGAAAGAATAAGAAAGTTTTTCTAATACATTACAACCCCTCGAGGATCGAAGGAAATCTATAAATAATCAAAATACTCTAAATGAATGATTTTATGTTGGGGATGACCATTTTGACCTAAACTGCTACATTTTCTAAATCTGCAAATTAGTTATTGAATAATTAAGACACAAAATTAAACATCAAATATATCAAAATCAACACAAAAAGTCACATCTAAAAATTATAAGAAAGGTTCGGCCAATTACCTTTGGCTTTCAAACAAACTTTTCAATATTTATAAGTAGACCCTTGAACTTTTTAAAATTACAAAAAAACCTTAAAAATAAAAAAAATTGTATTTTAATATTGTACAATGCGTGAAATACATTCCTAAAGATATATATGGGTTTCAGCCAAGCATGGAATGGCTAGAAATAATTTTTTTACAAAATAGTCCCTACACTTTTTATATGTATAAAATAGTAATAAAAATTTTAAAAATCATCATATACATATACCTTAGGGTCAGCCAACATCAAATAACCCATCAAACAAAATTTTTTGAACTTAATAATCAAATATCCAAGCTTTATCAAGCACAAATCAACATCATCATATAATAAATCATAAAAAATAAACATATATACATGCCACTCTAGCACATCAATAAGAAAATGCCAATAAAAATAGCATATATATGATCATAAATATATATGACAAACATAACTCATAACACAAAACTCAACATCATATCAACAAAAACAAATTTCATGAGAAAAAAAGCTACTGTAAAAAAAAAATCAAACATAACAAACAAATAAAAGAAAATAGTTCATAGCCATCAAGTTTAGCCCTTCAATATAAATGAAAATCCATGAGCTAAAGCATGATTTTAGCTCACTAAAAGAAAGAAAAGTGAATGAAATGAAGAAAAACTAAAGTATTTTGAAGAAAATCTACCTTAGAAAGCTTTAGAAATTGAAAAAAAAAAACTTAGTATTTATAGTGTTTTTGTTCTTTGAAAACCAATCCCCCTTAAATGAAAAATCCTCCCCCTATTTCTAAGGGAGAAGTTTGGCCAAGGGGTAAAAAAATCCCCTCGGCCAAGATTCTTATTATTTCTTATTGATTTTTTTTAATAATTACCATTACAGATAAGAATGCTTTAATGGATATGTACTTGATAGTCATTCCTAATTATTTTTTATGATTATCTAGATAATATCATCTAATAGGATAATTAAAAACCAACTAAATTGGTTAAGGAAAAATTAGAATCCAACTAGATTAGTTTCCATAAAACTAGCTAAAAATTCATTATTAAAATAAAATTAAAATAATAATAAATAAAAAATTAAAATTAATAATCACAAAAAATTTTTGAAAAATGAAATAATGAAAAAATATTGATTGGAAATCCAAAACTCGTAAAATTATATCAAAAAAATCTTTATGAAAAAAACTAATATATTTTAAAAAATTCAAAGCTCATAAAATAAATTAAATTTTTAAAAATTGATTTAATATGAGTTTAATAAAAATTTTAAAAGTTTTAAACTTAGAAAAATCTCACCAAAAAATTTTACGAAGTAGAAAAATCCTATCTTGGAAACAGAAAAATTCCAAAAATATGTTCAAATTATATAAAATGAATTAAACTCTACACATTGATCAAAATATTAATTTATAAATAATAAAGATAAAAAATTGAAATTAGAAACAATAACTTTTACAAGTATGATACTCGTAATATTGTGAAAAATTTAAAAATAATAGGCAAAATTGATAACTTGACACCTTATGATATAAAATGCCAATATATAATTTTTCTTGAATATTTTTTATTTTTTGAAATGTACATCAGCATGAATACCACATGGGTGTTTATAAAATTATACGATTGTCAACCTTTTAAGTTTTACAAAATATCTCAAAAAAATTGCCTAAAAATGGAAAATATGCCTTTGACATTACACGCAAAAATGATTTTCAAAATTGGAAAAGTGAACATTTAAAAACTAAAATTTCTCTTGAATATTCATCATTTTTATTCGAGATTGACCTTAAAACGATATTTTTCTAGAACGAGCATACATGACCATTTAAATATGACTAAATCAGTCTTGAAAGTGCCCAATTTGCCTGGAGGAGCTTGACCTTTGCTAGGGTGGCCATTAGATTCTCATTCTTGGATATTTAGGACAATCAAAAAAGAGGCCCGGACGAAATTAGGTGTCTACAGCTGTCCTTTTTCATCCATTACTAAGAATCAGAAACAAAACAAAGGCCAAATAGACATATTTTCGCTTAAATAGTAAGTTTTTGAAAACTAGAATAATAAATCTATACATTAAAATAGAAAAACTCGGAGAAAAACCTTAGACCTACCTAAGTGAAAATAGCTAACTTAGACGAAGCCTAAATCTAATTAGTTGATTAGGGTGAAACCTGTGTCAAATTGGTTAACCAAGCTAAAACCATAATAGTTAACTAAGAATGACTAGGGCAAGACCATAGTCAAAAAGGGGTTAGCCAGGATGAAATCTTATGAACCAATTTAGAGTGACCAGGGGAAATCTAAGTTAGTTGTGTTGACAAGGGCAAAACCATAATGATCAACTAAAGATAACTAGGGTAAAACCATAGTAAAAAAGGGTTAGCCCAGACAAAACAATATAAACCAATTTAGAGTGACCAAGGTAAAACCTAAGCCGAAAAGAGGTTACCAGGACAAAACCATACAAATAAACTAAAAGTGACAGGGATATAACCTAAGTCGAAAATGGGTTAGACAATATGAAACCATATAAACCAATTAAGGGTAACTAGAGCAAAACCTAAGTCAAAAAGGGGTTGGTTAGGATGAAACCATATAAACTAACTAAGGGTGATCGAGGCAAAACCTAAGTTGAAAAACCATTGGTTGAGACGAAACCAACTTTGGGTAACCAAAATGAAACCTATGTCAAAAAATGGTTGGCTGAGACAAAACCATATGAGCCAATTTTGGGTGACCAAGGTTAAACCTAAGTCAAAAAAAGGGTTGGCTAAAATGAAATGATATAAATCAACTTTGCATGACCAAGGCACAACCTATCAAAAAGGAGTTCATCGACATGAAACCATACGACTTTAAGTGGCTAAGGCGAAACCATAATAGTTAATAAGAATATTTGAACGAATTTGAGACTTACCTTTGGTATCAAGGAAGTCAACTTATTGAATAGGTTTTTTTCCCATATCACATTCATCTTTTTTTATTTGCAAATATTGAATGCAAATGAAAATGCATGATATGTGCATATAATGTCTTTTCATAAGTTTTTTTTATTCATGGGTTTCATTATGAATAACTAAAATTTAGCCTAAATTTTTAATTGAAGCCAATTTTTATTATATGTGATAGATTTTTTTGTGAGGTGAGCCCATGCCTTAATAGGGAGTCAAAAGCCTTTGTGAAAAATGTTGAAGATATCTAATTTTCTTTTTACCGAAAAGAGCTAGTGCCTAAACTTATGGTTAAAGGCATTTTCAAAAAATGTTAAATATATCTCTCTTTTTTGGGCAAAATAGCTAGTACTTGAACTTATAGTTGAAGGCATCTTAAAAAAATGTTGAAGACAAAATACACTTGGTCTCATTCTTAGAAAAAATGTTCCAAAACTCATTTTTCTCTTAATGAAGGGAAAACTTGATAGAGTGTTCAAACCCGACAAATGATATTGAGCAATGCATCAGCACCATCTATTGGCGACATAAGAGCATGATAGGAAATATGTGTTTCTAAAATCGTCCATCAATAGTCAAAACAAACTGATAAGAGTGATAATATCTCAATGGCTAAAGAATTAGATCTTTAAATTTTTCTTCCAAAAAATCATCTGAAAAAGACTTGTCTTCCTTTTTTGGGATGTTCTTTAAACATGTATCCCAATTATTTAAGAATGTCATCGTCCACTCTAACCTTCCCTAGAATGTCTAAAAGATTTGAAATATTAACCAAGGACCTTGTAATGTTTTGACCTGATTCTAAAGTGATGCAAAAAAATCACTTTGTTATCCTTTCATTATTTTCTATTTCCTTAAACTGTTAACCATCATTTAACAGAAATGTTATCATGATTAAAAGATTATTTATTGAAAGGTATGGATGAAAATATGTATTTATTTCAAGATACAATATGGGAAGAAAGTAAAATAATGGCTTTTCAACAAAAACAATATCAAGGGTAAGGTACAAAGGAAATTTGGATATTACTTCGATAATAGAATATCTTGATTTGTTCTTCAAGGATTTCTTCTGAAGGGGATGTTTGCTTTTATGAAAATCATCTCTAGAGAATGCTTTTAACCATAGCATGTCATCATTTTCCACCCTTAACTTCTTGGCCCATTGTGTTTTATTCATTCTTTGCCAAATGTTCAAGCCATCTTTTTTAGGTTTTTAACTTAAAACTTTCCCCTTTTAACACCTTAGATCAAATGCCTTTTTTGGGTTTTTGTTTGAATTTTATTTGTTTTTGTTTTTTCCTCTATGATGACATTACCTATTAAGTATAATATTTTTTATATTATTAGAATTGATAAGGTTTGGTAAATTATCCTTATCCATTGTCGCCAACATTAATGTTCCTCCAGAAAATGCTTTTTGAACCACATAAGGCCTTTATTAATTAGGCTTCGACTTGCCTCGTGGATCATTTTTGACAAGAAAAATTTTTTTAACACTAATTCCTCTTATTCGAATTACTTTTTTTTCATGGGCTTTTATTTTTCTTTTTTGGTACATTCATCAATACTGGATTACTTTTAACCTTTTTTCTTCAACAAAATTTAATTGTTCATAACGATCCTAGACCTATTCAACTTCCTCTAATTTGGTCTCTATCAGTACTTAAAGTGAAGGGATTTCAACTTCAATCGATAGAATAGCTTCTATAGCATAAACCATTAAGTAAGGCATTACCCTAGTTGAAGTCTGAACTAAAGTTTGATAAGCCAAGAAGACGAAAGGGGGCTTTTCATGCTAATCCTTATAAGTCTTTACCATTTTTCTTATAATTTTCTTGATGTTCTTATTGACTACCTTTATGGCTCTGTTCATCTTTGAACAATGCCATTGAATGGCGATGTGAAATTTTGAGCTTAATACATACCTCTTTCATCGATGTATTATTCAAATTAGAGGCGTTCTATGTTATAATTTTTTTGGGGATCTTGAATTGACAAATGATATTGGTCCTTAGGAATTTTATCACCACTAACCTTGTCAAATTTATGTTAGAGGCTACTTTGACCCATTTGGTAAAGTAATCTAGAGCCACTAAGATGAAACGATCACTATTTAAAGCTACAAGGGTAATCGGTCTAATAACATCCATGCCCTATATAGAGAAGGGCCACAATGCAGTTCTGACATGCAATAGCAAAAGTGGTACATGGATCTTGTCAGATAGACTTGCCATTTATGACATTTTTGAGTATTTTTTATATAATCACACTCTACGGTCATCTAAAAATAGCCTCATCTCATGATTTGCTTCACCATTTTGTATCCATTAGCATGGATTCGACGAACCCTTTTATGTACTTCTAAAATTTTTTGTGCTTCAACAACCTCAACACATCTTAAACATGTCTGAACATGACTTTTCCTATGAAAAATCTCACCATTTAAAACAAAACTAATTATTAGCCTCCTTAAAGTTGTTTTATCATTTAGAAGCATTGTCTAAATATATTTGATCCTTAAGATATCTCTTCATATCATAATACAATGGGTGGCTGTAGGCTTCTGCTTTGACATTATGACAATAAGCAAGGGACTTGTATATACTCATCTGAATCGTGATCACTTCTTTCCCCTTATTTACTTTGGACATCGAGGTGAGGGTAGCTATAGCATCTGTCGTTTAATTATCATTCTAGAGCTAATGATTAAATTCCACCTTCTTAAACTTTTCTAGAAGTTTATGAATCAATTTTTTGTTCTATAACAGCCTTAAATCCTAAGCTTCCCATTCTCTATGTAGCTAACAAATTACAAAAGCTAAGTCTCCATAAAATTTCAATGATCAAGCTTTTCTTTTTAAGGCCACTCGAAGTCCCATGACATATGCCTCATATTTTGGGCTATTATTTGTGCAATTGGAACCTAGTTTGGTAGTGAAAGATACTAATCTTTTTTGGGGGATATCAAGATTGCTCCAATTCCATGACACAAAATGTTTGAAGCCCTATCAAAATACATCTTCCATATTAACTCCTTAGGCTATTCCTCTTTCTTTTCCATTAAGATATTCATTAATTCTTCATCGAGGAAGTCAAAATCTAAAAGCTAGCAATCATGGAGCGCTTGACTTGCTAGAAATTTAGTAATGGCATTTCCTTTTATGGCTTTTTGACTCACATAAATTATATCATATTTTGATAACAAGACCTGCCACCTAGCTATATGTCCTAATAACATTAGTGCTTCGAAGAGGTGCTTGATTGAATCCATTTTGATGATCAACCATATTTATGATACAACATGTATTATTAAAGCATTTTTACAATTCAAACCAAGGCAAAACATATTTTTTTCTATTTAGGAATAATTTACCTCATATTCCAGAAATATCTTACTGAGGTAATAAATAACCCTTTCTTTCTTTCTTTCTAGTTCTATCATGTTGCCCTAGCATGCATCCCATTGACCTCTCAAATAGCATGATGTACAATATGAAGGGTTGCCCTAGAATTGGTGGTATAAGAACTAGCAGATTTGATGAAAAATGTTTTGCATTTTTTAATACCATTTAGCAATATTCATCCCATTCAACTTGATCATGTTTTCAAAAGAGCCAAAAAATTGGATCACATTTGTTTATAAGTTGGGAAATAAAACAGGCTATGTAATTGAATCTTTGGAGGAAATTTCTTACTTCTTTTTTTCATGTGTGGAGGCATTAATTCCTAAATGGCTTTGATCTTGTTATGTTCAATGTTAATTCCCTTTTCACTTATAATGAAACCCAATAACTTCCTTGATCTTACAGAAAAGTATATTTAACTAGATTTAGCTTTAATTAGCACTTTCTCAGCTCTTTAAACAATTTTCCTAAATCTCTATCATGCTACTCTTTATAAGGTAATTTGGTAATCATATCATCCACATATATTTCAATTTATTTATGCATTATATCGTGGAATAGAGTAACTATTGGTCTCTAATAAGTTGCTTAGCATTTTTTAATTGAAATGGCATTACCTTGTAACAAAAGATTCCCCATATTATAAAAATATGGTTTTCATCTTCTCTTCTAGCACCATTTTGATCTTGTTATACCCAAAAAATCTATCCATGAAAGAAAATAGATAGTTCTTTGCAGTGTTGTCAACTAAAGTGTTGATATAGGGAAGAGAAAAATTATTCTTCAGACTTGCTCGATTCAAGTCTTGATAATCTACATATTCAGACTCTCTCATCTCTTCAAGAATTGGGATGATATTTGCAACCAACTGTAGGTATTTAGCCACTTCAAGAAATCTAGCTTCAAATTGTTTATTTACCTTTTTTTAATTTTCAAAAGGATTTCTAGTTTCATTCTTTTTAACTTTTGCTGAACCAATTTGTAGTATGGTTTTAGAGATAATCTATGGACTATAATCCTTGTATCTAGGCTTGGCATAACTTAATAGGACCATGCAAATACATCTCAATCTTGTAAAGCAAACTTATCAATTTTTTTTGGTAACAGGCATGAGAGTAATCCCTACTTTGATTTTTTTCTATCATTTTCATTATCCTATAAATTTATCACCTCTATAGGCTCTCCATGGGTTTTTTTTATTCATTTTGCTATTTAATCATTTTCAGCAAATCGGGAGGCAAAGTATAATCTTCCATATATTTTTTTTCAAAATTAACTTCGTTTGAGCAAACAACCTATTCAAAATTGATCTATACACCTTTGTCAGGATTATCTATTTTTCTTCAATTAGAGGTTATGTAAACGCAGAAGGAAAAAAAGAATAGACAAATAAATATATGGTACGATGTATGTATATGTATGTAAAAGAAAAAAAGGAATACTGATATAAAGGAAATTAAATATAAATAAAAGGTTATATGCATTTCATTTATAAAAATGATAATTTAACACTTTGAGTTTTTTTTTTTTTTACAAAACTGATCTTTAAATATTAAAGTTCTTGAAATTACTATGAAAATGACCTAATCATTACAATTTTCTCAGTAATAATCTAATTCTTCTAGATATATTTAGGAAGACATTAGCAAATTTTACGATCATCACTTGGTTCCCTACTATTTTCTCCAATAGTGGCCACTTGATACTTCTTAAAAATCACATTAATCATCATTACAACATCCTTGTCTTCTTTCCCTTTGGTTTCTAGATTAATGACTCTTTTACTATGGAAAATTTCTTTATAAGAAGAATAAAGAACTATCTTTTAACTTGATTCTTGACTTATGGCCTGGTTAACTTTTTTTTCCCTATTTTTTCTCTCTTTTTTCTTTTTTTTGGTTTCACTCAAACTTAAAACCCAACCCATGTTTGTCTTTTTTACCCACTAAATTAATAGACTGGCTTATCCCTTATAAATATCTTCCAAGCCTTTTTCTAGCTTGAATTTTGATTGTGAGCTTAAGGCTTATGTGAGTGCTCTTTGAAAACTTAGGTTTCAATATTATCAACCATTCTACCATAAAAGCGGTGTTAATAATATCAAAGGTTCAAAATGAACATTCTTTAATTTCAAGATTTGTCTCAACATATGGAGCCTTAGTAGAAGTCATGGCTACGATGTCTTCTTCCTTGGATATGCTAACCAGTTTTTCATTAAGTACAAATTTGACCTTTTGATGAAGCAATATTGGTATTGCACCAGTAGAATGAATCCACAGTTAAACTAATAAAAAATTATATGCTGGGGCTATATCCATGACATGAAATTCTATCTAGAATAGGCATGGTTTGATATTTAAAGTAATTGAAATGGTCCCTTCAATTTCTTTTTTTGGTCCACTAAATGCTTTGACAACCATTTGGTTATGTTTAGTTACGTTGGCATCGACTAGTAAGCAAGAAAGAGTGATTAATGGCACTACATTAAGAGTTAATCCATTTTCAATAAAAATAATATAATGCTATTGTAGTTTGTTGTTATATAAAGGCCTTTTGTAAAAGTAGTCCCTCAAAGAGGTATTTCATCATCACTGAATGAAATAAAGTTGTTTGTAACAATATTGTTTATTAAGCAATCAAGTTTGTTTATAGATATATCATAAAAAACGTATCCCTAGTTAAGCATTTTTAATAAGGCATTTTGATGCGGCTCTAAGCTGAGCAATAGAGTTAACAAATAGATTTTGTAGGTTGTTTCAATTGTAGTATAATGTGATACTCACTATGCTTTATAAACATAAGAAATTTGGTCTTTTTTTCCTTCACGATTCTTAGACTTCTACCAAGACATCTTCAGTAACTATGGCTTTTTTAGATGTTTGTCCTTTTAATTTTTCTTTGGCACCATCTTCATTAGTGCCATGCCCATAATATCACCCATTTCGTGTTACATGGCTAACCCCAGTTATATCGACGATAGCTAGTTGACTTGTAGTAACTTCTAGGGTTATCACTTTACCATCATACTTCCATGGCACTTGTTTATTGTCCTTGTATGGAAGGACGTTGCCGCTCCAATGATGAGTATAGGAACACTTTTGATTTTGGGAGGATATGCTTTTGACTGATTATAGTAAATAATAAAAAGGTGATCAACACCGTAAGGTAGCTGTGATGGCCTTTTATCATTCATATTAATTAACCTTTTTTCTTCCTGATTTATCTCTTCATAAATTTTAATTTTGCCACCAACCATCATTTTTTGGATCATGGCTAAAAATTCTAAACATCCTTGCAAAGTATGTGTTAAAGTCATATAAAACTTACAACCTTAAGATCAAATTGGTTTTCGATGCTTTTATGATTTAACTAAAGATTTTTCGATTAGTTAGAATTGTCCAAACTTTTTCCGTTAAGGTTTTAACTTCTCAAATATTCATCTTCACTGATCGCTCTTATTTACTGATTAACGCATTAATTCTAGGCTTTAAATGATCAAGCTAAGGAATTGCTACAACATTTGATCCCGAAGCATTATTGAATTTAAAGGCACGTACTTCAAAAAGACTCTAGACCTTTTTCTTGAAAGCTAGACAGTCTTGATTAAGTGACCAACCATAACATGATACTTACAGTGAGCGTTTAAATTGTACTAGTTAGGAAAGTTTCCTTTATATGGTTTAGAGTAAAATAGGAGCTATTAATCGAGCTTCTAAAAGTTTTTCAAATATTTCTTTATAAGAATAAGAAAAAAGCTCATAATGGAGTCTAGGTTGATTAGTTTTTTGGACTAGTTGATTGCTATTGGGCTTAGTTTAATTTTGGAGAGGTAGATTTAGGATAGTGGTCTGTGTGGTTGATGGATCAAGAGTTTAGGGCACATTAAAAGAGTAAGTATTTTAAGACTGTCAACCTTGGTTTTGGTAATAAAGGCAAGGTTCTTAGTGGTAAGGTTGTCGAACAAAATTAGTAGATAGAGTTTTTTCTTTCTTTTTGCTAGTTCATGCTTTCTATCTATTGAAAGATTCACTAATTTTGATTTTTTCAGCCTTTACAACCATCTCGATCATTTCTTTTGATATGACAAGGTTGACAAAATTCTTGGTTGCATTCCCTGCCAACTTCTCATAGTAGGGAGGGCATAGAGAATTCGTGAACAGCAGTATAGTCTTCTTCTTTATTAATAGAGGTTGAACTTGAGAGGCTATATCTTTCCAACTTTGTTCATATTCTTTAAAAAGACTATAGATTTTTTTTCCATATTCTGTAGAGTTAGCCTATCTAGTACCTATTTGACCATGTGTTTATATTAATACAAAATTGTAATTCCAAATCAGTCTAACATAGATCTGGGTATGATTCAGATCGCTAATATCATCTAAGTGCCGATCTTGATAAACTTTCCTAAAAAAAAGTGAATCAAGAGTTTGTTATTCTAAGCATATTCATCCATTTTTTGAATGAACATCTTGATACATACTTGAGAGGATGTATGCCCTTGTATTTCTTAAATTTAGGCACTTTAAATTTTTGCGAAAAGACTAGATCTGGTACCGAGCTAAGATCTTCAGCATCAATATTGCTATATAACTCACTCCCTTCTATAGCTTTTAATCTTCTTTTAAGGAGTTGTAATTTTCCTTCTTCACTCTCTATTTCAACTTGTTGGCTTGCCTTTCTATTAACGCCATACTTCTTTATCAGCACTAGGAACTATTAACTCTTTTTATATTACTGTAGTTCTTGCATCCACCCTTTGTGCAAGACTTTCAAGAAAATATGGATGGCTAGCAGAGGAGGTATATTTTACAAGGCTGCTGACTATGTATCCTTAATAATAACGGGTACTTTTTTGGCTCATACCCCTCAGATCCTTTGGTAAGAGTATCAATAATAATTTCTGGCTATAAGCGAGCTAACTCCCTATCCATGAGCAATTCCATCATTCTGATGATCTATAGTTGCATATTTTCTTATCTTTTCATCATAGCCTTTTGTGCTTCCTAATGTCTTGCTTTTAATTGTTTAAGTCTTGCCTAATGGTCTTCAACCATTCTTCTTGTTATGTATTGAGTATAGTATCAATGAGTAAGTGTCCAGTTGGTCTCTTTAAATTTGCAATATTGAAAGCTTAAAAGTTCCAAATCTCCTTGAGTTAAATTTTATTTATAAATTGGTGAAATTAATAACTATGTATGAATATGCATGTATAGTATGAATGAATGTACTTATAGAGGTGCTTGCTTCAACAAAAGATTTCAAACATGAAAATTTTTCATTTTGTGACAAACTACATATTCACATCATTAATCATGCATAGAGCACATCCAAAGAAAGTCCTAACTTAATCGTACTATTTATGAGCTTCCTTTCAAAACTGAAGTTCAGTATGCCCTTGTTTTCCTATGGGTTAATCTGCATCTGTAAGATTTTTATTTTTTTTAACTATCTTTCTTACTTGGATGATAGCTGAGTAAATCTACTCTGTATGATAGTCAAGGTATATTTGTTGGCCTTCACACCTAGCTTGCCATTTTTGGTGCTCATCTTTGGCCCACCATAATTCGTCATCCTAATATGCATCCTTATACTGATAAGCTCATATCAAAACATGATATCTTTTCTTCTTATTGCAATTCTAGTCCCATCTTTACAATTGCGATTGTAAGGGCTTCCATTTCTTCAAGCAATCGAGATACCTTTTCTCGCTCTTATTCGAGAGCAGTTCAAACTCTCTCATTCTTCTTAATAGACCTTTTTAGTTGGAGACAAGTATCTAATGCTCTTTTCTTTCCCTATCAAAAACTGCCCCTTTGATGTCTCCTTCCAATGTATTGGATTTTCAAACTTCCAATTCCTCACGAAGCTTATGCATTTCCTCCATTATTCCCCTAGAAGTCCCACTGAAGCCTTGGATATCCCAGTAAGCTTTAGTTTCTTGTTATGCTTGATCTAATCATTCTTCATTAAATTATACTTTTCTTCCATTCTCTCCATTTCTTTTTGTTTCGCTTCAATCCTGATTCTCAAATAAGCAACTTCTTCTTGAAGTTTATATTGTCATCACTTATTCTTTTTTATTCTTTAGCAATTCTTCCTTAACCAAATCAACCTCAGAAGGCATGATAGGCTTTGGTCAAATATATACTCAAGGAGTAGCCTTACCCAAGCTAAGAATAATCAAGTCATATCCATAGCTTTTTCCCCAAGCATCATAACCTAGAGTGGTCTAATCCGTATATACACACAATCTTGATTTTGTCTCTCCCTCCAATGCAAAGTAGCTACTTAAAATATTTTTTTGTAATTCTTACCCTAATATATTATATCCATACTAGCTATATTCAAAGTCATGGGAATGAACTATCATGAGCCATGTTGTCCTTGAACCAATAAAGTTGCATATCCCACAGTACCTCATACACAAGTAAAGGTAGGGAAAATAACTAGCTGTATCAATAAACAAAAGGTTCAGCTAGAACCCAAGGTGCTCTCTAGGTTGCATCATAAGGAGACAAATTCATAAGTATCTGAACCCATTGGTTCTTAGTTCCTAATTCAAGCTATTTTTTCTTAATAAACTCCTAAAAAGGGATACAATAGGAGAAATAGGGTTTAATCTTTTGATCTTTTCGACACTATTACCCTAAAAATGACTCCACCCTAAATATACAAAAATAAAGCACTCCTGAAGAATCTACCTTGACCTCCCTTTTGGCATGTTTGAGTGCTCATATCATTTCTGCTAGAATGGCTATAGTTGGATGCATATTTCTTTCTAACCGACTAAACAAGTCTACCATTATTGTTTCTATATGCCCTAATACCCTCGGGAAGAAAACCAAACCATATATGGCCAAGGCAAATGCACTAAGGGCCTTCTTAGTGTCAAAACATATTTAGAAATATTCTCGTAGAAACCTCCATGAAACTAGACTAGTATTCCCCTTCTATTTGATAAAATGGACCTATCTCAAAGTTTCTATTAAGAACTTCGCCCAATTTCTTATGGAAACTAGTCAGATTATGTTATTTGCAATAAATGGGCCCCGTCTTCAAAGGTTTAAGTCCAAAGAAGGCTAAGATCTCTTCATAATCGAAATCATATCATGCTGATTAAACGAGAAAAACAAGAATGATGGAACCTAAAACTTGATCATAGCTTAAACCAATTGATCATCATATTGTATCTTAAGGAAAAGTGTGATCTACCTAATTTCTCAATAAATCGGGTCCACTGAGTATTTCCCTATTGATCCTATATCTCTGTCACTTTTCTCAAATTATTCTGATAGGGGTCCATATGTGTAATTTTTGGCAATTCTGGCACATAACTCTTTGATATGCAATCCTTATACTTTTTCTAATTAAACTTTGACTAGGAATAAACTTCCTCGAATTCTCTAGAAACAATCATAGCATGCATTCATTTGACATAAAGTTAAATGAAAATCAATTTAGGTTGAAATTTTGTTTTAAAGCAAGGTCTCTGTATGCATATGAGGAAAAAATGCAATAAAAAGGAAAAAAGTAAGTCATTATCAATAAGAAGTATAAAATTTCAAAAAAAATTACAATTATGAATTATCTAAATAAATAAAAATCATAATTTATTCATATAAGATATCAAAGTTATTCAAATAAAATGAAAAGGAGAAAAAGGTAGCTTTATCACTTTATGTGTCATTAACTTTTGGTGACATGGAAATTTGGGCATGGTTTTAACTAGGCAGTCAATATAGTTCACCATATATGTTTGACGTCAAACCTCTAAGTCAATTCTTGAATTGCCTAGAATAGAGTAACAAAGCACCACATCCTTACTCATCACAAGTTTATGTCAGAAAGGGTTCAACTAGAGTAAGAGTATCTTCTATGCTCATAACGAGGCTAACACCTCAAACAAGCATTAGAATTTACATCCGATAGGTTTTTCATTGGCCTAGATAGAGGCTAACACCTCAGAAGGCAAAGATACTTCACTTCTTCCTAAAATATTAGGCACCTATACCCACTCCATTGATTTAGAGGAGAAATTACTAAACATGCTTAGTGTGTGCGAAGGGATAAACATACCTTTTTATAATGCAATATTAAAAATAAAACCTTTATCCAAAACCCTAAAAAGATAAGAAAAACAAGAAAATGGGTTAGTACAAAATCAAAAAATATTTATAATAAAAAGAAATTTTTTATATAAAAAATTGGAAATTATAATTAAATATCAGGTGAAATAGAATTAATCAAAATTTAATTAACACATAACTAATTTTAGGCTTGACTCTCTAGCCAATCCCTAGCAGAATCACCAAGCATTGCAACATGGTTCAAATATGAATCCTAACCAAGTCAGACTTAAAATGATCAGTTTACCCTTCGTTCCTATATTTATATACATATTGTTGTTTTTTTAGGGACAATATTGTTATTACTCTTCTTTTTTTATATCTAGGGATAATTCGTCAAGATGAATTACTCACTTAACTAACCCTAATAGTCATTATGAAACCACTATTTATTTTGGAGTTGCCCCTAATTTATTTAGGCTCAGTGAGATTAGTCACTTACCAAAGTTCATATTTTTACGGTTATGAAACCCTTAAGATCTACGATGACACCAGAGATCGCATGGAAGGGTTTGAAAGTTGATTATAATCACGAGTCAAGATCAACCCTTTCATGATGCCTAAAAATCAGTACTTATTAATTACATGTTAACTTAAATTTTATTTTTATTTGGTTTCATTATCCGATATTTAATTATAATTCCCATGCATTAAAATAATATTCTAATTTTATTATTCAATATGAGAAAATTAGGTTTTTAATATTCTTTTAAAAATCAAAATCTCTTTCATACACCAAAGGACTAGAAGAATACCAAAGTTATTATTATTCTTTTTCGCACCCCAATAGAGAGTCGAAGGAATACGAAAAGTTTTAAAAATCAAAATATCGTTTGTATCCCACTAGAAAGCGAAGGGAATACAAAAGGTTTTATTTTATGAAAATTGAAAAATTTTGATTTTCTTTTTGAAAAGAATAACTCGTTATTAAAATAATCTGTAAAACTACTTTCATATTTTGAAAGAAATTTTGCATATTATATTAACTTGGAGACACTACCTTAATTTTCTAAAATAAAAGTTTGATTTTATTAAAAATATTAATAAAGTATCCTAATACCCAGAAATAGTCTACAATAATGAACCTATTCGTAATGTGTATTTTTGACATGAAAGTATCCCAATAAACACATGAGACTTGGCTCTAACACAAAATTACCAAAATGTCTTTGGGGTATACCTTCGACATGAAAATGTCCTAATAACCTTAAAGAACTCGAGAACAATCATAATAGGTAAACCTATCCTAAATGCATATTTTGGCATAAAAGCATCCCAGTGACTACATTGAACCTGGTTCTAAAGTGAATTATGAAAATACACCTAAGGTATACCTTCAATGTGAAAGTATCCTAGTAACCCTGTAGGATACGAAAATGTTTACCCTAAATGGGTAATTTAGATATTAAAATAACCTAAGATGCAAAAATTATAAGAAGCCTTTAAACTTTTTTAGAATTTCATTTTCTACCCTCTTAGAGAGCAAGAAGAATACAAAAGTGTTTTTAATACTCTACACCCCTAGAGGATCGAGGAATGCTAAAAATAATCAAAACACTCTAAATGAATGATTTTATGTTAGGGATGACTATTTTGACTAAAAATGCTAGAGTTTCCTAATAGCCCCTAAACTTTTTTAGATTTTCATTAGTCCCTACATAATCAAAACACAAAATTAAACATCAAATATATCAAAATTAACACAAAAATCACATCCAAAAATTATAGCAAAGGTTTGGCCAATTACCTTTAGCTTTGGAACAAACTTTTCAATGTTTACAAACAAACACCGAAAAGTTTTTAAAATTACAAATAGGCCTTAAAAATCCAAAAATGTATTTCAACATGGTAGAATGCATAAAATACATCCCTAAAGATATATGTAGGTTTCAGCCAAGCATGGAATAGCTAGAAATTATTTTTTTAGAAATAGTCGTTAAACATTCTATATTTATAAAAAAGCCATAAAATAAAAAAAATCATCATATACATATACCTTAGGTTCGACCAACATCAAATAACCCAAAATTTTTCCAACCAATGATCACATATCCAAGTTATGTCAAGCACATATCAACATCATTATATAATAAATCATGAAAAATAAACATATAAACATATTGTTCCAACATATCAACAAGAAAATACCAAGGAAAATAGCATACATATGATCATATATATATATATATGACAAATATAACATCAAACATAAAAATCAACGGCATATCAACAAAACCAAATTTCATGAGAAAAAAAAAAGATATTGTAAAAAAATCAAACATAACAAACAAACAAAAAAATAGCTAATAGCCATCAAGCTTAGTCTTTCAACAAGAATGAAAATGCATGAGCTTAAGCATGATTTTGGCTCACTAAAAGGAGGAAAAATTAATGAAATAAAGAAAACTAAAGGTTTTTTTTAAGAAAATCTACCTTAGAAAGCTTTAGAACTCGAAAAAAAAAAAACCTTAGTATTTTTACTATTTTTGTTTCTTAAAAACTAATCCCCCTTACATGAAAAATCCACCCTTTATTTATAGGAAGGAGTTCAATTAAGGGGTAAAAAAACCCTTTTAGTCGTAATTCTTTTTTTGTTGATTTCTATTTAATTTTTTTGATAATTACAATTATAGATAAGAGTGCATTTAATGGATATGTACTTGATAGTCATTCCAATATTTTGTCATCATTACCTAGATAATATCATCTAATGCAATAATTAGAAACTGACTGAATTGGTTAAGGAAAAGTTAGAAAATGGAAACTAGTTAAAAAATCCATAATTAAAATATAATAAATAATTACAATTAAAATTAAAATCAATAATCATAAACAAAATTTTGGAAATGAAATAATGAAAAAAATTTTGATTAGAAATCCAAATCCCATAAAATTATATGAGAAAAATCCTTACGAAGGAAAATTGATATATATATATATATATAAATTCAAAGCTCATAAAATAAATTGAATTTTCAAAAACTGATTTAATATAAATTTAACAAAAATATTTGACGAATTTTAAAAATTTTAAACTTAGAAAAATCTCACTGAAAAATAAAAACTTTGTATCTTGGAAATGAGAAAATTTCAAAAATATGTTCAAATTATAAAAAATGAATTAAACTAAACACAGCAATCAATATATTAATTTATAAAGTAATGAAAGATAAAAACTTGAAATTTGGAATAAATTTCCTGAATAATTTTTGCAAATATGATACTCATGATATTGTCAAAATTCAAAAATAATTAGGAAAATTGATGACTTGATACCTAGTCATATAAAATACCAATATATAATTTTTCTTGAATATTTTTTATTTTTTGGATTGCATGTTGACATGAATACTTCACAGGTACTGGTAAAAGTATACAACAGTTAACCTTTTGAGCTTTATGAAAAATCTTAGAAAAATGCCTAAAAATTGAAATTTGACTATGACATTATTTGCCAAAATGGTTTTCAAAATTTGACAAGAAAATATTTAAAAAACTAAAATTTCTCTTGAATATTCATCCTTTTTATCTGAGATTGATCTTTAAAATGGCACTTTTTCTGGCATGTGTGGCCAAAGTGACCATAGATTCTTGTTCTTGGATATTTAGGACTATTAGAAAAAGAGCCTGGATGAAATTAGATGTGTACACCTCTAAAATTGATATCTTTCTAATAGGGTAGTTACTATGATATATAAGGTTCAAGTTGGACCTCTAAACAGGTTCTTGAGTTGCTCCCCTAGTTAAAAAAAAAACTAACTAGGTACCCTAATCCTTACAATCACGTGTTTATGTCAGAAACGATTTAATTTGAATGAAAGCATCTTTCATGTCTATAACGAGGCTAATACATTAAGCAAGCATAGTAGTTTACACCTAATAGGTTTTTCATTGGCCTAGATAGAGACTAACACCTTAAAAGGTAGAGCTACTTCACCTTTTCCTCAATATTGGGTAACCTATGACCCATCATATACCTGGAGAAGAATTAATAAATATGAATGTGCACAGTGTGTAGGGCAATGGCTTAGCTTTCATACTTGACTCTTTGAAAAATAACAAAATCCTTATTCTAAATTTCCCCAGAAATAATATTTCAAAAAATAATGAAGTTAGTGAAAAATATATACCAAAATTTCCATAAAATAAAAGTTATTGTTTTTAAAATACTAGAATTATAATTAAATACCAGTTGAAACCAAATTAATTAAAATTTATTTAATAAGTGATTAATTTTAGGGTTGACTTCTAACCTTTCCTCGGTGGAGTTGCCAAGCTATTGTAATGTGGCCAAGACTCAAATCCTAACTAGGTCGACTTAAAAAAAAAAAGCAAGTGTTACCCCCCATTCATATATATTTGTTTATCATTATTTCTTATATTTTGGACCATACCATTATTTGATTATTATTCTTTATTTTTTGTGTTTAGGGACTGAGTTGTTGAAATAAATCACTCACTCGACTCAACTTCAAATAGTTAATATGAAATGACCATTTATTTTAGAGTCACCACTAATTTATTTTTACTAGGTGAGATTGGTCACCTATTGGAGTTCATATTAAAAGGGTTATGAAACCTTTAAAAACAAACTTCCAATTCTACATGAATACCAGAGAGTATATAAAAGGATTTAGGAGTCAATTACAATTACAAGTAAAGGTCGAACCCTTTCATGATGCCTGGCAATTGGTACCTTATTAGTCATATATTAACTTAAAATTTAATATTTACTCAGTTTTAAAACCCAATATTTAAGCATAATTCTCATTTTGCAAAACAAAATTTTATTGAGTTATTATTTCGCTTAAGAAAATCGAGTTTTCAATATTTTTTTAAAATTAAAATATCTCTCATACCTTATCGAAAGACTGGAGGAACATGAAAAGTTTTATCAATATCTCATATCCCACTAAAGAGCAAAAGAAATATTAAAGGTTTTAAAAATCAAAATACATTTTTTACCCCATTAGAAAGCCAGAGGAATACAAAAGTTTTAATTTTTCTGAAATCCATAAAATCTAAATTTTCATTTTCAAAAAGATATCTTATTATTAAAATAATTTATAAAACCCTCTCATATACTGGGAGACATTGCATGAACTACTTTAACTTAGAAACATTGCCTAAATTTTCAAAAATTATGATTTTATTAAGAACATTAATAGAAAATTTGTCTTAAGACTCGGTTTAGACCTTATGTACAAAATAGGACTTAAAAGAGCTAAACATGGTCGACAAGAGCAAAATGTCCCCTAAAGTATCTTCGACACAAGGGCATCCTGATAACTCAAAAGGACTGGATATCATATATGAACGAACCTATTCCTACTATGTAGTTTTGACTTAGAAGTATCTTAGTGGTCACATAAGACTTGATTCTAATATAAATTATTAAAATGTCTCCAAGGTTTACTCCTCGACAAAGAAGCATCTTGGTTAGCTTAAAGGACTTCGTGTCATTATAAAAAGGCCTATCTCTATTATGCACCTTCGACATAGAAATATTTTAGTGATCATAGGGCACTTAGTTTTAAGGTAAATTACTAAAATGCTCCTAAAATGTACCTTTGACACAAAGGTATCCCAATAACCCTAAAGGGCTTGAAAATGATAAGAAATGATATTTTTATCCTAGTAGGTATTTTGGATGTTAAGGTGACCTAAAATGCAAAATTATAATTAAGTTGCAAAATTTTTCAAAATTGCATTTTGTGCCTCCATTAGAAAACTAGAGGGATGCAAAAAATTTTAACATTTTCTACACCCCTTTCGAGGATCAAAGGAATGCAAGAAATATTTCTATAATATCAAAAATATTATATTAACCCTAAAATGCAAGGTTTGCAAAATGATCTCTAACTTCTCTAAATTTGCAAAATAGTCCCTACATGAAATAAACACCACAAAATAACATAAATCACATTATAAAAATCATGGAAATCAGGCCAAAGATCACAAGAAGAATTCAGCCAAATGCCTAGGGCCTTAGAATAATTTTTGTTTGGTTTTGCAAATTAGTCTCTAAACTTTTTAAAATTACAAAAAAATTCCTAAAAGGTTAAAATTGCATAAAATACATTTAAACATCTTAAATGTACAGAAAAAAACACTCCCAAAGATGTATAGAACATTTGGCCAAACATGGATTGTCTTGAAATTTTTTTTATTTTTATAATTTATTCCCTATATGAAATAAAACACAAACTCAAATATTAAACATATCCAACTCAACATAAAACACATACAAAAAAATTACGTAATAAGTTCGGCCATCACTTATGGCCTTAGAACAAAATTTTTGTAATTTTGTAAAAAAATCCCTAAACTTTTTAAAATTATAAAATGATAAAAAATGCATGAAACATATGTATTCATGTTAGAATAAGCATGAAAACATCTCCAATGTCACAAGGCATATTCAACCAAACACATATGGCCCAAAAAAATGTTATAATTTTTTGCAATTTAGTCTCTATAATTTTTATATTTATAAAATAGCCTAAAAAATCAAAAACATCATAAAATCATCAATGCCAAAATTGGCCAAGCTTGGAATCACCCTTCCAAGGCCTTTAAAAATTTTAAAAATGTATTTTTAAGCCCTTACAGGTTTAAAATATAACAAAATATTATAAAATCAAGCATGAAAAATTATTCAAGAACCAAGATCAGTTTTGATCAACATGTATTTCACTAAGAAAATAATTTTTTTCATCATATATTTTCACGAATATCAATATACTAATTTTTACCTAATGTAAATATGCATAAATACATAATAAATAATGAATTTACAAAAATCAACATGAAAATAGAAAATAGCACAAAAAATATATATTTATAAACATGAAAATAATATTATTTCTATCAATAAACAAAAATAATCTTGATGAAGATCAACATATCACTAATAAAAATTAAATAAAACAATAAAATCAAGGAGCTTTGTTCATAGCCATCATACTTGGCATTTTCAACATTGATTAAAATCCATGAGTGCAAGCATGATTTTGGCTCACTAAAGGAAGAAAACAAATGAAAGTAACAAAAACTAAAAAATTTATAAGTATTTTACCTCAAAAGTGTAGAGAACTTCTATTTTTCTTGACTTTTACTAAGTTTTTTACTATTTATTGTTTTGAACACCATTATGCTTTGTTAGAATTCCCTCCCCATTATTTATATGAGGAAGAATCGGCCAACAAAGGCAAAAATCCTCTTTGGCCAAAAGTCTTATTTTTTTTAAAATTTTTTTGGTTGATATTTTATTAAGATAAGCATGAATTAAATTAATTTTGTCATTATATGTGGGTCATTATGCATGGCTCATCATCTTAACGATGATCAAGATAAAATCATCTAATAGGATAGTTAAAACCAAACTAAATTGTCTAGGGAAAAATTATAATCCAATTAGACTAGTTTCATAGTTAAAAAATCCAAAATTAAAATTAAATTAATAATCATAAACAAAATTTTTGAAATGAAATAAAGAAAAAAATCTTTATTGGAAATCCAAAACTTATAAATTATACAGAAAAAGCGTTATGAAGAAAAATTAATATAGATAAAAAAATTTAAAACTCATAAAATAAATTAGAGTTTTAAAAACTAATTTAAAATGAATTTAATAAAAATATTTGATGAATTTTAAAAATTTTAAACTTAGAAAAATCCCATCAAAAATTTTTATGGAATAGAAACTTTGTATATAGAAAATAGGAAAATTCCAAAAATATGTTTAAATTTTATAAAATGAATTAAAATCAATAGATTAGTCAAAATAATAATTTAAAATAATAAAATATGAAAACTTGAAATTTGAAACAAATTTTTCCTAAAAAAGTTTTATGAGTATGATTTTTATAGTACTATGAAAAATTCAAGTTTAATTTTTAAAATTGACAACTTGATACCTTATGGTGAAAAATGCTGATACAATTTTTTCCTTAAATATTTTTTATTTTTTGAAATAAGTATTGGCATAAATACTACTTGGGTATCGATAAAAATATGCGACAGTCAATTTCTCAATTTTTACAAAAAAAATCTCAAAAAATTCTTAAAAATAGAAAATTTGACTGTGATATCATCTCAAAAATGAATTTCGAAAATCTGATAAGAAAATACTTAAAAATGAATTTTTCTTATGAATATTAATCTTTTTTATTCGAGATTGACCTTCAAATTGACATTTTGCCATCATGTGCACGTATGGGCATTTTGGTATGGCAGAACAAGTTATAAAAATGTCAAGTTCCCCTAGCGAAAGTTGACCTTTACCAAGGTGACAACTAAGTTCTCATTCTTGGATAATTGAGACGATTAAAAAAAGGGCCCGAACAAAATTAGGCATCTACATGTACCATCACTTCAAAACTCAAATTTGGTCACAACATTGGCCTCAAAAATCATCCAATATCATATATAAATTCATATAAATCATGTGGATTTAATCTTTTGGCTTTAAACATTGGATTAACACATTGTAGAAAGCTTCATTAAGCTTGGCATGAGGGCATTTCATGAAAAAATCTAATATAGTGAAGGATAAAATTTAGATTACTCATTTACTCACCTAATGCAAGGTTTACTTTGCCTACAAGAATTAAGATTAACCAATCAAATGCTAAAAGGTTTTACGTTGGTATAGTGAGTCATCATGTGTTACTTGCTAAAAGTCTTATATGCCTATTTTGCTAAGTCATTTTAATGCCTGAAATCCACCACTGTATAATCCAATTTTCTTACTCAGTTGAGCAAGGGGTTAAAATACATTTACATCAGCCATAAAAAACCTTTAAGCTTTCCAAATACCTTATTCCTTTAGCTCCCTTTCACCATTCCAAACCTCTCATTTCTTTTATCTCTACCCTTAAAACCATCGTCCATAGATATCATAACCAAAAGTTCTTTCTTTTCACTCATTTGCTAATCCATAGCAAAAATGAGGAACAAAATAAGCTTTATATGCTTGGTTGCTACTAAAGCAAATAGCTAGGAATTAAGGTCTTCATTGAGGTATATTTTCCATCATTTCTTCATCTCATTTTTTGTTTTTCTTCATCATCATCTCATTAGTGAAACTTCATGTTTCGATGACCTTATTAAGGCTTCCATGCAATATTATGGCTTTATTTGTAGTAGTTTTAAGATTTTGATGACTTTTTCGGTTCCTTGATGTTGCTTGGATGAACTAAAATACTATATTTGATTTAGACATTAAAATAGCCCCTATTCACACATTTTCAAAATGCTTTTCTTCATCTCAACATGCTTATTTCATGTGTAGATGTTCATTTTAATATGTTTTAATCTTTAACATGCCATTGAATGCATTTTCACCATGATTCCTTTGTTGAAATGTATGGATAACTTTTTGTTTTGAATGTTCACTTATGTTTGATGTTTTCACTTAGTTTAGTTCATCAAATGTTTGTTAAAATGCCTTTATGATGCTTGCAAGATTTTTTTCCAAAGAAAACCCTAAGTTAAGTCTACATTAACTTTAATCAATGGGGATTAGCATGGATTTAATGTCTTTAATAAATTGGTCCTCCAATCCTGGGGATATATCAAGCATAGATGTTTGGAACCATGGACTCATTAGGCCAAATAAATTGTACTTTCAACCTTTACAAGAACCAAAAATGTTTTCAAGCATTGCTTAAAATCTTGTTTCAAACCTCTCGTCATGGCTAACGGCATGGATAGCGAACGGTTAGATAGCCTACTCTCGAAAAGTTTGATTGATCCCTTACTCCACGACCATAGACCTCAGTGATTGGACATTCATATGTTTGATACCATACATGTGACTGTAAAATTCTTAAACTCAAAGAAAACCTATTTTGGTATTGACAACATAGTAATCCCTATTTGAAAAATTATTTTTAGATTCCAAACAATTTTTTGGAATTTTCTAGCATTTTCCTTGAAAAGGCTTTAAATTACCTTTCCAATAACACCTCGTTTTCCCTTGGTTCATTTTGGATGTAAAAGTTATGATTTTTTAAACTTTCACTGTCTGGAACCCATAGAATCAACGATTCATATTCTGTTTGGATAATGCTAACCCATCAAATGATTTTTTTTTGGATTTTTTAAAATATTTTTCCTAAAGAGTTTGCAAAAATCCCTTTCTATAAAGGTACTATTTGTGATTCTACAATTTTGAATCAGTTTGAGGTGATTTTTTAAAGTTCATTGCCTTATCCCTTGTATTTGCTATCAACGTTGGCTTAAACTCTGTTTCAAAAATTAAATTCCACCTAAGATTTTTAGAATATTTTTACATTAATCCTTACTGAGTTTTCTTTCCAATAATACCTTTTCTAGTGGTAGAAACCTTCGAATCAAATCAAAATAAATTTAGGAAGATGGACAGCGTGATGTTGTCCCTTTCTTTTATTAAACTTGACAAAATTCACTAGGATGTTCTCAAACCATTCTTTAGATCAATCAAATAACCCGAAATGTATTCAATGATTTTTCCCATGGAGCTTTATGTCACAAAATAGATGCTTTAGCTCGAATCAAGACTTTAAACACTCTTGAAAATTAATCTCCATCTCTTATTTAAATTATTAGGTTTCAATTCCAAGATTTGTATTTTTTTCAAAATATATCAAAATTTTGATTGTCAAAAATCATTCAAAATTTCTCCTTTTGAGGGATACTTTAACCTTATTTTTCTAACGGCCCAACCCAACTTTTTTAATGGAATTCTTTAGCCCCGTTTCCTCCAAGGGGATGCTCAAACCTTGCTTTTCAAAAATACATCAAAACTCTAAGTTTTTTCTTCCCTAAGCTTTCTTAGACCTTTTATCAAATTTTTTATTCCTAAAATGACCATTAAATCCAAACACTTCTTTAACTTATCAATTTGATTATTCTTCAATAACTGAGGTCAATTATAAGATACATCTTGGCTATCTTTCCTTTTCTATATCTTTATATATTGATACATAATGTATCTTTTATTATGTTCTTTTATGTCTTGCTAACACATTTCCTTTTTCCATGATGATTTTCCATCTATGATTTTAAAATCAAATTTCATAAAATCCCAAGTAATGTTTTATATTAGTATCCCTCTAGTGCTTAACGTAGAGTATTCTTTTCTAAATCAATCCAAATCTTGTTTTACCGAATCCTCTATGCTTCTCTTCTCTCCAGGGTTGCATTGAGAGATATTAATTAAACTTTTATCATAAAAACCAAGATTTAATATTTAAAAATCTTCATTTATAAGAAAGAGACTGTCGTAACGTACCCCGAGTTGGATCCTCGCGGATCTAAGAGTGCGTACGACTTAAAATACTTTCCTGACTTGGAAATGTCTTATTGACTAAGACTATTCTTTGGCAATGTGATAAGAACGAGAATGTACGAATTCTCGACTTATTATATAGTGAGAGGGACCATAAGATGAATCACTCATCTTATTGATCTCATATGACCATCACAAAATGGCCAACGCTTAGAGTCGTCACTGATCATTTTGGGCTAGGCATGATCGGATGCCTATTGAAACCTATGTTTTGAGTTATGAAACTCAAAACATCAATCCCGTGGTCTACGTAATGCAAAGATTCACTGTTTTGGTTCGGGAGTTGGTTACACGTGATAAGGTACGAACCTCTTTGCGACGCCTGAAATCAATACCTTACTAGCTATGTCTTATCTCGGTTTCAATTCTTTCGATCTTAACTTGCCGTTATTTCAATATAACCCTCTTCCAATGCATGAATTTTATAGAAATAATCCAGGTTTTGATGAAAAAGATTTAATCTCGTATACACCTTGAAAATATGGGGAACATAGAGATTTTTGATGAAAATGATCTATGGATTTTACTTTGAAAATGGAATGTTCCACTTTGGGAACTGGAGAGATACCCACGCAGAATATTACCTTTAATTTTATTTGAAATGTTTTGAAAACATGAATGCGCATAATCATCGCAAGGAAATCATGTTAGTAAGACAATAAATAATATAACATAACATGGATCATTCAATGCAATGATA
>JBBYHO010167532.1:15070-25561 GCA_038382025.1 Adansonia gregorii | reverse complement strand
CTTCTTAGGTTACCTTACCTTGACTTGTGTACTCATCTACATGACTCCTGTGATACCTCGAATATTGACCTTTGATGACTCATTTTTGCATTCTTCTTTAATATGACCCATAGGCATTTTAGACCTCCAAAAAATTTTTTTTTACCTGGCCCTGTGTTACCTAATAGTGTCTAGCGACACGGCACCCGATAGTCACCCCTAGTTTATTTTTTATTTTTTGATTCTAGCACCTTTCAATTATCTCTTTGGATGCCAAAAATTGACTAGAATAAAATGAGGTGTCTACAGTCACCTATTAGAGTTCATATTCCAAGGGTTATGATACCCTAGAATATTAACTTTGAGGTATATGATCATACTAGAAATCATATAAAAAGGTCTGAAGCTGATTACAACCACAACTAAAGATTGACTCTCTCATGATGCTTGAAAATCAATATTTTATTAATTATATGTTGACTTGAATTTTAATTTTTATCCATTTTCAGTACATGGCATTTAGTTGTAATTCCCAAAATAATATTTTATGAGACCAAATTTATTACTCTATGCTGCAAAAATCAAGTTTTTGAAATTTTAGAAAACCAAAATCTCTTATGTACCCCACTAGAGGACTAGTAGACATGAAAGTTTTTTGTCATTCTCTTTTGTACCCCATCAGAAAACCTGAAAAAAAAAGTTTTTAAAAATCAAAATATCTTTTGCACCTTGCTAGAGGCCAAAAGAATACGAACTATTTTATTTTTTAAAAAATTTATAGAAATCTTGATTTTCACTTTGAAAAGAATATCTCATTATTAAAATAATTCATAAAACCTCTCTCATATACTGGGAGAAATTTTATGTATTATTTTAATTTGGAGATATTGCCTTAATTTTCTAAAAAAATTTGATTTTATTAAAAATATTAATAGCGTATCCTAAGACTAAATATAGTCTACAATCTAATGTGTACCTTCAATATGAAAATATCCAATAGTCATATAGGACTTGGTTTTAATATAAAATTACCAAAATGCCCTCAAAGTATACCTTCGATATGAAAATATCCTGATAACTCTAAAGGATTAAAAAATGATCATAGAAAGGAGGACCTATCCTAAATGCACATCTTCGACATAGAAGCATCTCGGTGATTACATCGGGCTCAAATTTAGGGACATTACCAAATGTCTCTAGGGTATACCTTCAATATGAAAGTATTTCAATAACCCTAAAAGACATAAGAAAAAGATCATGAAGGGTAAATCTATCTTAAATGTACACTTTTAGCATAGAAGCATCCTGATGACTACATTAGACTCTATTATACAAAAATTACTAAAATGCCTTTAGGGTATACCTTCAATGTAAAAGCATCTCGATAACCCTAAAAGACTCTATAAATATAAAAATGATGATTTTATGCTAAATGGGTGATTTAGACATCAGAGGTGACTGCAAAAAGCAAAAAATGTAATTAAATGCCTAAATTTTTAAAATTTGCATTTTGTATCCTAACGGAGAGCTAAAAGAATACGAAAGGTTTTAATATTTTGAACACCCCACTAAAGGACTAGTGAATTGCTAGAAATATTTTAAAATACTCTAAGTGAATGATTTCATGTTAAAGATGGCCATTTTGACCTAAAATGCTAGATTTTTTGAATGGTCCCTAAACCTTTTAAATTTGTAAATTAATCCCTACATAATTACAACACAAAATTAAACATCAAATAAATTAAAATAATCTCAAAAATCATATCCATAATTCACAAGCAGGGTTTGGCCACTTTCTTTTGGTCCTAGAACAAAGTTTTAAATATTTACACAAAAGTCCCTAACTTTCTAAATTTAACTCCAAATATCCAAAAAATGTATTTCTACTTAATAAAATGCATAAAATTCATTCTTAAAGGTATATGTGGGTTTTAACCAAGCATGGAATAACTAGAAATTATTTTTTTTTTCATTTCTTAGATTAGTCCTTAAACTTTTTATATTTATAAAATAGCCATAAAAATAAAAAAAATCATCAGATACACATGCATGAGTTTCGGCCAACACCTTATAAAACATCAAACAAAATTTTTTTTCAACTAAAAAATCACCATATTATGACTTTATCAAGCGCAAACCAACATCAAAGTATAATAAATCATAAACTATAAACACGAAAAATGTTGCTCCAACTTATCAACAAGAAAATGCAAAGATAAATGACATGCATATGATCACATATATATGACAAATACAACATAAAAACCAACATCATATCCACAAAAACATGATTCATGAAGAAAAACAAATTATTAGCAGGAAAATTTAAACAAAAATAGTTAGATGAAAGAAATTGGCTCATGGCCATCATGCTTAGTCTTTCAACATGGATCAAAATCAATCAACTTAAGCACGATTTTGGCTCACCAACAAGAGAAAAGTGAACAAAAATTAAGAGCAACCAAAACTTTAGGAAGAAGTTTACCTTATAAAAGCTTTTTTTAAGACTTAATATTTTTGTAGTGTTCTCTTTTATCTTTTTTTTCTTTCAAGACAAATCTTCTGAAATGCAAAATCCTCCCCCCTAATTTTTAAAGGGGAGTTCGGCCAAAGGGTCAAAAAATACCTTGGACGTAAATTATTTATTATTTTTAATTAATTTCTTTTTTTTTTGTTGTTTTATTTGCATTAAAAGATGAAATGCATTAAATTGACATGAAATTAGTGGTCATTCCAAATATTTTGTCATGATTATCTAGATAATATCACCTAATGGGTAATTGGAATTCACCTAAATTGGTTAAGAAAAAGTGACAAATTAATTAGACTAGCTTCCATGAAACTAGTAGAAAACTCCATAATTAAAAATAAAATGATAATAATAAAAAATTAAAATTAATAATCATAAACAAAATTTTAGAAATGAAATAATAGAAAAAAATCTTGATTGGAAATCTAAAACTAATAAAATTATGCGCGAAAAATCCTTTCAAAAGAAAATTAATACATAAAAAAATTCAAAGCCATAAAATAAATTGAATTTTCAAAAAACTAATTTAGTATGAATTTAATAATAATATTTTAAAAATTTTAAAAATTATAAACGTAAAAAAATCCAACAAAAAAGTTACAGAGTAGAAAACTTTGTAAATTAAAAACGAGAAATATCCATGAAATGAATTGAAAATTTTCAAAATTGATTTTATTGTAATTTAATAGCAATATTTAAACAATTGAAAAGACCAAAACTTAAAAAATTTCAAGAAAAATTTTATATATAAAGGAAAGCTCGTGGTTTGAAACTGAGAAAAATTTTAAAGAATACATTGAAACTTATAAAAGAAATTAAATACAATATATTATCCAAATATTAATTAAAAAGTGGTAAAGATGAAAATCTAAAGTTTGAAACAAGTCTTTACATCAAAAAATCGCAAGCAAAATACTGGCAATACAGTGAAAAATTAAAAAATAATTGGCAAAATTAACAACCTGACAGCTTGTGATATAAAATGCCAATATACAATTTTTCTTGAATATTTTTTTATTTTTCAGAATGTATATCAGCATGAATATTACATAGATGTAGATAAAAATATACAATGGTTAATTTTTTCAATTTTATGAAAAATCTCAAAAAATGCATAAATTGAGAAATTTGATCGTGACATTATCTTTGAAGTTTATCTTCAGAATTTGATAAGAAAATATTTAAAAACTAATTTTTTTAATATTCGTCTTTTTTATCCAAGATTTGTTTTTCGATGACACTTTTTCTGTCATGTGCTAACACAGCCATCTATATGCAACAGAATAAGTTACAAAAATATATAAACTACCTAGCGGAGGTCAAGCCCTACATGTTCCCAGCCTTAGATAACTGGACTACTTGAGAAAAGATCTTGACGAAATTAGGTGTTTAAATTGAGGAAAATTAATAAAATAGCTTGATCTCTACCTTTGACATATAAGTATCTTAGTAGCCTTAAAAGACCTACAATTGATAAGAAAATGACAATTTTACCCTAAATAGGTAACTTCAATATCAAAATTGACCTAAAATGCAAAATTTACTAATAGGTCCTTAATTTTTTCAAAATTACATTTTAGCCCAAATGGCTATAAATGCTAGAAAAAATTCCTAAAATGACCAAAATACCTAAATGGGTAATTTGGTCTGAGAAATGACCATTCTGACCCAACAATTGCAAGGTTTTCCCAATGAAATCTAGATTTTTTTTTTAACTTTACAATTAAGTCCGTAAAGGAAATAAAATCCAAAATCAAATATCAAACACATCAAATCATCACGAAAAACATACTAAATATCATCTAAAGCATTTAGCCAAGTACCTTTGTCTTTGGGATAAATTTTTCAATATCTACAAATAAGTTCTTACATAAAATAAATTACAAAATCTAACTCCAAAATACATCAAAATCAACATGGAAAATTCACATATAATATTTAGCTAAGTATCTTTGGCCTTGAATTTTTTTTTTTTTTTAGTTTTTACAAACAAGCCTCTAAACTTCTAAAAATTAAAAAAGACCTTAAAATGGTTAAAAATGCATGAAACACATTCAAATATGTTTAAATGGTTGAAAAACACTCTTAGATGTCTCAAAATGGATTCAGCAAAGCTTAGATGGCCTTGATATAAGTTTTTTAAACTTTGCAATTTAATCTCTAAACTTTGCATTTTTATAAAATAGGCTACAAAAATCAAAACATCACGAAATCACCCATATTATTTTTAACCAACCATGGAAATACCCTTCCAAAGCCATAAAAATTTTGGGAAAATTATTTTTAGGCCCCTTACAAGTTTCAAATATTACAAAATAATCAAAAATAAAAAATTATCAAAAAGCCTTAACTCTTTTCGACTAGCATAGATTTCATTAAAAAATAAAATTTTCCATAACTTAGTTTCATGAATATTAATATACATACATCTCATAAGTTTTCACAAGCTTAAAAAATGCATAAAATCATGATAAATAATGAATATTTCAACATAAATCAACATGAAAATATTAAGAAAAATAACACAAAAATATATACATGAAAATAATAATATTTCTATCAACAAACAAAATTATCATGATAAAATCAACTTATTGCTAATAAAAATTAAATAAAACAACAAAATCAAGAAACATTATTCATAGCCAACATGTTAGTCTTTAAACATGGATTAAAATCCATGAGCTCAAGCATGATTTTGGCTCACTAAAAGGAAGAAAAATGAATGAAAATAACAAAAACTAAGAATTTTCTAAGTGTTGTTACCTTGAAAAGCTGAGAAAACTTAAGAAATTTGAGTTTTTTTTTGTGATTTTTTCTCATAAAACCTAAAGGGCCAAAATTACAGCCTTCCCCTATAAATAAGGGAAGGAATTCAGCCAAAGGCTCAAATAAGTGCCCTTAGCCAAATGGTTCTAGCATTTTCTAAGATTTTCCTTTTTTATTTTGTTTGTTTATTTATTAATTAACCTTTTAGATATTTCTAATATTTCTATCAACAAACACAAATTATCATGACAAAATCAACTTATTGCTAATAAAAATTAAATAAAACAACAAAATCAAGAAACTTTTTTCGTAGCCAACATGCTAGTCTTTAAACGTGGATTAAAATCCATGAGCTCAAGCATGAATTTGGCTCACTAAAATGAAGAAAAATGAATGAAAATAACAAAAACTAAGAATTTCTAAGTGTTGTTACCTTGAAAAGCTTAGAAAACTTAAGAAATTTAACTATTTTTTTTGTAATTTTTTCTCATAAAACCTAAGGGAAAAAAATGACAACCTTCCCCTATAAATAAGGGAGGGAATTCAACCAAAGGCTCAAGTGAATGCCCTTGGCCAAATGGTTCTAGTATTTTCTAGGATTTTCCCTTTTTATTTTATTTGTTTATTTATTAATTAACCTTTTAGATTTTTTATGGTAAGATATAATTTAATTTAATTTAATTTAATTTGTCTTTTTATGAACTTAGTTAAAGGTCTAAATGTGTAAGACATGTGGGCTAGCTTTTAGGTTTCATGATTATTTAATCCTAATTAAATAAACTCTCATATAACTTAACTAGTAAATATGAAATTGAGCATAATTATTGATAAGTTTTTGAAAATGTATGGAAAATAGAAACTTTAATTGCAAATTTTATGAAAAGTTAAAATGGAGGGAGTAAATTATAAGGAATTAAAAGTTAATTAATAAATTGAATTTAAACATGTAAAAGACCTAATTAAATTTTCATGCAAAAATTTGGATCCGAAAGAATTAATAAAAATTTTAGAAAGAGAAAAAAATTATTAGGCCTTTTTAAAAAAATCACAATGGGCTTTGCTATAAATGAAATAGGCTTGTTGAAATAATTAAGAAATGGGCTTGTTGAGCTTATAGAGAGTGAAATGGGCTTGATGAAAGATCAAAAATGGGCTTGAAAATCTTATTTAGCTTGTTGAGAAATAAATAGGCTTATTGGGCTTATTAACAAAAATTTGCCAATTTTAAGCCTATTAAGGAAATTTGGCCCAAAATGATAAAAATGAAATTAATAAAATTTTATTGTAAAAATTTCAAGGATTGATTTATATAAGAAATTTTAAGAAGTCTTATATGTAAAAAAAAAAGATAATTAAAAATCTCAAATTCATAAAATTTTATGAGAAAAGTCTTTATGAAAAATTGTTATTTAAAAAAATGTAAAACTCATAAAAAAATTTAATTTTCAAAAATCGATTTAATATGAATTTAATAAAAATATCTGAAGAATTTTAAAAATTATGAATTGAGAAAAATCTTACTGAAAAATTTATATGCTAGGAAACTCTGTATTATCGATATGACAAAATTCCAAAAATAAATCCAACTTTAGAAAAATGAGATGAACTTAATACCTTGCTCAAAGCATTAATTGATGAAAACAATAAAAGTAAAACTTGAATTTTGGAACTAGTTTCACTAAAAAAATTCACAAGCAGAACACTTGCAGTATAGTGAAAATTTTAAAATTAATTATAAAATTGACAACTTGATACTCGTGGTATAAAATGCCAATTTAGATTTTTTCTTGAATATTTTTTATTTTTTAGAGTGCATATCGACATAAATACTACATGGATATTAATAAAAATATAAAACAGCCAACCTTCCAAATTCTATAAAAAATGCTCAAAAATTCATAAAAATGAGAAATTTGACTGTGATAACATCCAAAAAAAAAAATTTCAGAATTTCAAAGAATAAAGTTAAAATCTATTGTTTTAGCTTAATATTCATCTTTTTATCCAAAATCAATTGACATTTTTTCTATCACATGCACCTATAACCATTTAAATAGGACTAAAAATGTATTGAAATGTTTTGTCCACCTAAAAAAGGTCTACCCTCACTAGGACAATTGCGTGATTATTGATCTCAAATATTTTAAAATTATTAGAGAAAAGGCTCGGACAAAGTTAGCTGTCTACAGCTGCCCCTCTTTGGCTATTGCTAAAGATTAGGAATAGGGCAAAGACTAAGTAGACAAAATTTTATTCAAACTGTGACTAGCCTTTTGCAGACTTTTTAATACATATATATATATATACAAATATATGTCTAGGCCAATTGCATTTGTGCATCGGGCTTTCACATCTCAATGTGATAAGGTCAAGGCTAATTTTCGTGCCAAGTTCATTTTAATGCCAATTTAGACGAGGTTAAGGCCATCATCTACTTTTGGGCTTTCAATATTTTGGTGCCAAGTTTACAGAGAAGAAGCCGTCAACTACTCCTGGGCTTTTCATTTTGGTGCCAATTTCGACAGAGATAGAACCATCAGCTATTCTTAGGCTTTTTATTTCTGTGCCAATTGCGACTAGGCTAAGGCCATTATCTACTTTTGGGCATTGAATATTTTGGTGCCAAATTTGCAAGGATGAAACCATCAGCTACTCTTGGGCTTTTAAATAAGCCAACTTCATTAGTTTTCTACCAAATGAAAAAAACCTAGAAAAACTCTACTGATCCTTTTGCTTAATCTAAAAAATTTACTTAAAGCCTTCTTTACCTACCTTCCACATGATTGAATGAAGAGGCCATTTTACTCCACCAGTTTCTAACCAAGTGAAGTTAACAAATAATAACTTTGATCTTTTTGTTTAATAGGACGAATTTGCTTTATTCTCCTACTTTTCACAAGATCAAATAAAAAGCCATTTTACTCCACTAATTTCTAATGAACTAAAATTGAGAAATAAAATTCTAACAATCTTTTTACTTAATTGAATGAAGTAAACTGAAATCATACTTCACCTATCTATCACAAGATCAAATGAAAAGGACATCTTATTCAAACTTAAATCTTACTTCACGTACCTTTCACAATATAGCAAGAAAATGATACTATACTCCACCGATTTTTAACCCAGTGAAGTTAACAAATAAAAACTTCACCTACATTTCACATGATTGAATGAAGTTGACTGAACTTCTACTTCACCTACTGCCACCAAGTTTCTATCTTTAAAAATGTGGATGACCTAAAGGGCTTGATGCATGTGACTTAAAAAGTGTGCTATAGTGGTGGTGGTCGAGCCTCTAAGTTATCCCATAATCGAGATTTGGATTAGGGGTAGAATATAAAGGAGAGAAAGACCATTGGGCAAATCGTTCATTCAATTAGTCTCGGATGGCTACCATGAAGTGGCCTCAAACTTGAAGTCACTATCGATCATTTCAGGCTAGTTAGGATCGGATGCCTATCAAAAATAATATTCTGAGCTACAAAACTTGAAACATTGATTTTAAGGTTTGCAAAGTCCAAAGATTCATTGGTTGGGTTTAAGAGTTTGTTATGCATGGAGAAGGATTAATACCCCTGTAATGCCCAAAATCGATACTTGCTAACTATGTCTTACTTTGATTTTGGTTTAATCAATTTCGTTTGGTCATTACTTAGATATAATCCTTTTTTTATGCATGAAGTTTTGGCAAAAAACGTAAATTTGGGTTTTGAAAGAAAATTTATATCACCTATATATCGCAGAGGTATGGAAAGCATAAGGTTTTTTTAAGATAGTTTCTAGATTAAATTTCAAAAATTTGGATATTTCATATTAGGCACTGGAGAAATACTGACATGGACATTTCCTTATAAATGTTTTTTGAAAATAAATTTTAAATATGAATGCATGATAGTCACTTCAAAAAGAAAATGTGTTAGTAAGACAAAAAAAATATAATAATATCATAAACAAACAATCGTAAACAAAAGAGTGTAAGAAATAGGGATGATCATGATGTATCTCATAATTGTCTTTGATTATTAAAAAATAACTGGGATGACAATTGAGAGACATGTTTTGGATTTGATGGTAATTTGTAGGATAAAAAGGATTTTAATCAAAACAATCTAGAGCATCTAGAAAAGAGAAAGTTTTTAAAATTTTTGAGGGAAAAGCAAGGTTGAAGTATCCCTTCGGAAAGGTAAGATTAAAGTATCCCTAAAGCTAAAGTTATAAAAATAATTAAGAATGAAAAGAGAATTCAAGTTATGAATAAAAAGCAAGGTTAGAGTATTCCCTCAAACTATTAAAGTTAGAGTATCTCTAAGATGAAATTTTTTTATGATGTACAAAAATAACTAGGAATCTCAAATAAATTTGAGAGAAAAATTAATGTTTTTTAGAGAAAAATGGTGTTAGAGTATCCCCTCGGAGTAATGAGGTGAGAGTAACCCCAAAGATAAAAAATTTTGATGTTTTAAAGGAAATGGTTTCTTTTGAAAAAAAAGATTTTTGAAAATTAAAAGAACCAAAGATTTGTAAAACATATTTTTACCTTAGTCTTGATCCAAGCCCAAAGGTTTTGTATGGTTGGAATCGGATGCACTTCGAGACATTCGAATGTCTCTATAAGGGCATTTCAAAAATTGGGCTAAAAACATAGGACAATATCATGTTTTCGCTTTTCCCAAATTTATTTCTAGCACATCTAAAGGCTTCAGGGGGTAAAAGAGGTATTGTTGGAAAGGTGACTTGAGAAGGACAAATATAAAAATGTTTTAAAAATCCTAGAAAATTATATTTTGGGCATAATTAATTTTTAGAGTTAGGCTTGTTTTGACATTGGCAGCATTTATAAGGGAAAGGGCATGATAGATTTTGAAAAATTGTTTTGAACTTATTCGAAATTGTTAAATTGTAAACAACATCTTTCTTGAGAGGGAATTTCAAAAACTTTTTAGAAAAATATTGAAAAATTTTAGAGAATCATCTAACCAGCCAAAACGACCCAAACATAATATAGTACACTAGTCCTAGGGTCTTGGATAGCAAATTTGAAAAAATCATAACTCTATTATCTGGAATGGTTCGAAGGTGAATAAGAAACCATCAAAAATTCCTTTTGAGAGAAAATATCAAAAAATTCTAGAAAATTCATTTACGGTTCAAAAGTAATTTTTTAAATTTAGACTATAGTGCTGTCGAAAGAAAAACAAGGTAGTTATTCG